>SRLM01000119.1:3992122-4079044 GCA_015708895.1 Populus ilicifolia | reverse complement strand
CCACGTAAATTTGTGTGTGTTTGAATGTTTGGATCTCCCAACATGTTCGTCATCTAAGCAATGGATGCTTAGCATCCACGCATGGATTAAAATAAAAGACATTGGTTTGATTAAAGAATGTGTAGTTGAATATTATCAATTAGATTTTAGATCGCTGTAACTTTTGATTGCATCGTCACCTCTTTTAGCCTCTAATGTTCTTTAAAGATGCCGTACTCACCTTCCAAGCTTCACTAAAATTGTTTGCGTCCATGCATGGAACATCTTCTGAATTGAAGCCCATATACATCATGGCTGAAAGGTGCTTTCAGATTCATTAATAAAATAATATCAAGCAAAGTCTGACAATGTCTTATTAACATGATCATCTCTGGCATGCTTAACTTCATTCACCATATGGTAAATTTATCAATCTTTAACATGCATGTACATGCATACGCAGTTTGTTCATCTTGAACAAGAAATCGACGTAGATTAAACATCATTTGAAAGTTCAGCCCACAGAATATAAATACAATATTGGGGTAAAAGAATTCTTATAATTAACTAACCTTAATTATATCCTGAAAGAAACTTACTCATTTAATTAACCTTGGTTAAACTGGTCAAACATCTACATCTCCTGATCTTAAAGTTATCTCGGAAATAATCCAAGTACTCTCAATTTTATTTTCGACTTTCTTATATTTTAGTATATTTTTTAAATCATGTCATCTATCTAAGTTGCCGGCGCTGGAGGCAAGAAATTACATATCAATAACTATTGCTGATTGTGGAAGTTCCATCAACCAAACTCATCTGCTGTAAACTAATTTAAATCATCACAGAAAGTTGAGAGATTATTACACCAAGAGCAAGTTGAAAGTTTTTGTTTTCTATGGAATCTTTGTTTCTGTAAATTAGCTTCTTCTTTTTTTCGCACCCCTTCCTTGGCGTTGTTATAAGAAGAAGAAAAAAAAATAAATGGTGCTAATTTAATGTTGAAAATGCTATTCAGTCGCCCCAAATTCCTAATTAATTATGAAAAATGTATTAAGAAGTGTATATATACGAATTGTTTGAATACCCTACACGAGTCATTATGATCAGATCAGAGTCTGTTATTATAAGATTTTTCTTTTTTTAATTAAGAAGAATATGGATATGTGACCACATTAATTGAATGAAACCTTGTGTTATATTGTCTAGTTTTGTTAATTTTATTTTATTTGGATTTTACAAGGCATTTTGGGTCGTCAAATATACTTGGAGACATTGTGATACAACACCATCCGAGCAGTTAATTTTAATTATTCGAGCCAATTGTTTCTGATTTTCGCATAGCATCGTAGCCCTAATGGACTTTCCCATATTATTGTTTTCTTCGTTATTTGAGACGCCACCTTTGGGATCCCCATGAATTGTTAACCCTAACATTAAATAGGTCAATATGTCCCGTGCTCGCCTGATTGCATCACCTAGTTATTCTAACACACAATTCACGTGAATTCTCAGCTGCAAGCCTTATACACATGTACACTTGTTTTTGGTTGTCACGTATAGAATATTATTATTATATATGGGCATGATGCTACAAGGTTCAAAAGTCAAAATTTTCAACTTTTCCCTCGATTTGATAAACATCCTACACGAAACAAATCCACGTTAGCAGGTGTTGAGTCTGATGAACGAAGATTCGATTGCCCAATATAATTATGGAAATTTAAGAATGGGAAGAAATTGGAGGTCTATAAATACCCGTACCATGAAAACCCAAAATCACACAACTCAAAACAAATAAAGGTTTTCCTTGCTAGGGTCTCAGGATCTCCCTACCACTCCCTCTCCGAGGTCTAATTACAAGTTCAAGCATATCGTCCTCCGATAATCAGCACACATTCGTTCTTCTCAGAGTACTGCTCTTCCTCTCAAAGACCGTACATTCAGCTTATAACATTTCATGGAAGGAACTGATAATGTGCTTCTTCAACCACCAACTTTTGGAAATCTAATAACAGTTCTCAGCATTGACGGGGGTGGAATAAGAGGACTTATCCCTGGAACCATCATTAATTTCCTAGAATCTGAACTTCAGGTAGGATAGCAAGGTTTTTTGGGCATGAACGTTGATGCTCAAAATTAAATAACTGTGCATGCATACCATTTTTTCGTTGTGAATATTAATTTTCCTAGGCGCATATGTTCTGTACACGTCCAATGCAAGAGTCAAAAGTTCGTAAGTGCATCCACATTACAATGCATACATTAGAGCATGATTGTTAAACTCCAAATGCCTTAAATGGATTCACATGAAAGATTAAATTTTAAATTGAACTAGTTTTGAAATTAGCATGATTAAATCTAATTGATTTGTGGCCTGTTTGATTAGATTAAATTTAATTTAGACTTAACTTAATCAACACTAATTTTTTTTGAAAAAAACTAAAACAATATTGTTTAAAATAAAAATAATAGATTTGAGTTGGCTTGGTAGCTTATAAGTTGACTCGATAGCTTGTTAGTTGATGAAATAACCTAGATCAAACTAGTTAGTTTAACATTGTTTTCATACAGGGAGAACTCAAACAACAAGAGTGGGCATTATATCTAACATTGTTTTCATACATTTTTGGTATTTTTCACATTTCTAACATATAGGTAATATACAACTCAAATTCCACATAAAAATATTGTTGGGGAATACATTTTATAGTACTATCATCTAAAAATGTTACTTTAGGATTGCATGTTGGGCACTAAATTTACAATGTGAATCATTTTAATTTTAAAGATTAAGTTTTTAGATTATGCTCTAAAAATAATTTTATAATATGTAGTGGTTTGTGAGATTTTAAAAATAATTTTATAACTTAAAAATTATATAGACTCATCATTATTTTTTATAATTTAATTAGATAGAAAGGAGGTCGAAAAATCTAAATTCATACCGGCTTAATTATTTAGAATATGATATCATATTAAAAATCATTTCAACCTAAAATTATTAATAAAAGTAATTTTATATTCCTCTGAGATGTAAATACATGAGCACACAAAAGGCCAAATGCTGTAACAATGCATTCCGGAAGCAATGAATTAATGGCTTCACTTTAATTTTTGTTCTTATAATCGTATACTAGAACTAAATCTAGATCCTTCTGCCCTTCGTTTTAGAAACTGGATGGCGAGGATTCAAGAATAGCGGACTATTTTGACGTGATTGCGGGGACAAGCACCGGTGGTCTCGTTACTGCCATGCTAACCTGTCCCGATGAAAATAGTCGTCCAATGTTTGCTGCCAAAGATATCAAGGATTTCTACCTGAATCAGTGCCCCAAAATCTTCCCGCAGCCCAGGTAAAACTCGTTATTCCATGTTCAAGATATGTCTAATTCGGAGAAATAATTTATACATGGGTGTTTACAGAAATAACACATCCATTTCCTATCTTCTTCTTCTCTTCTCTCTCTCTCGCTCTCTGTTAAAAATATCTTTTGAACGGTGACGTGAATTGTTTTTCCTTCTCTCTTTGTTTTGATATGACAGCTTTGGCTGCAGGTGTTCATTATTTACTCAAGTGAAAAAGGTGATCAAAGCTTTAACAGGGCCAAAATATGACGGGAAATATCTACATGGCCTCGTTAAGGAACTACTAGGGAACCGAAGATTGCACCACACATTGACTAAGGTAGTAATCCCAACATTTGATATCAAAACATTCCAGCCAATCATCTTTTCGAGCTTTGAGGTACGTTTTGCAAGCCTTCTCCTGAAATTGGGTAATTTTCCCACAGATTAATTGATAAATAAGGGCATTATTAATCCTAACCTTTCTCATATTATAATGCCCAATCTTGAGTCTTGTTAATTAAGCATTAAATCAAAGCTGATAACTGGTTTAGCTGGGAGGTAGATTAATTTGCGAGTCTATAGAAGTTTTCTGGTAACAAATCGGCAGTTATATATATATATATATATATATATATATATATATATCGTGAAAGTGATACCCCCTCTCTAAAACCTAAAAAAGATTTTAATTAGAAAAGAAAGAAGGAAAGAGGGAGGAGGGGCAAAAGCCGGCAGGTCTCATATGTATTGCTGACTCTCTCACTGCCACTTGCATTCATGGACCAGGCTAAGAAAAACCATTCCTTGGATGCATTACTCTCTGACATATGCATTGCAACCTCAGCCGCCCCCACTTATCTTCCAGCCCATTATTTTGAAACCAAGGATGAACAAACAGGGGAAGTGAGGGAATTCAACCTTATAGACGGTGGGGTTGCTGCAAACAATCCGGTATGTGTTAAATTCACTTAGTTATTTTCAAATAACTTATCTGTGTTTTATCTTATCTATTTTCTCCTCTGCGAAATAATTAGCTGAAACATACTGCTGTGATTCAAAAAGCAGGCTTTGATTGCTATTAGCGAAGTTACAAAAGAAATCGTTAAGGGGAGCCCAGACTTCTTTCCTATAAAACCAATGGACTACGGGCGGTTTTTGTTAATATCCTTAGGAACTGGATCGCCTAAAGCTCAAGAAAAATATAAAGCAACTGAAGCAGCTAAATGGGGTTTATTGGGTTGGTTAACAAGCGGTGGTTCCACCCCGGTGATTGATGCCTTTAGTCATGCAAGTGCAGACATGGTTGATCTGCACATCTCAGTGGTGCTTCAAGCCCTCCACTCTGAAAATAATTACCTTCGGATTCAGGTAAGGAATGTTCTTTAGCAATAATATCTTGGTTTTTCTTTAGATTTAGTTTTCTTTTCCCGGTCACCTTAACAACGACGAACTAAATTGTCTAACCACACACTTTCACAAAAAAGACAGGATTATCCTTTTTCTATTTCGCCGCCTTATTTTTTATACTTGTAATTTTGATAGCTCATTTTCCCCTGATCATGGAAAGAAAACCTAATTTTACAATTAGTTTTACAACATTCTAATGTATCATTTTTCTAAGGTTCTATATATTTGAACAAATAAAGAAAGACAATAAGTGTAAAGAGACTAAACATACATAAATGAAGACTTCTAGCTAGGATGGAATGGTATTTTTCACGCAAAAAAGAGAGGAAAAACCCTTGTTATTTTTTTTTATTTTTTTTTAATATATACTACAAATTTAAATCTTGTTTCATTAAATTCACCTCTAATTTAATTCTAAAATTTTATCAAATGCCTTGAATTCTCAAGGATATACATAGAGAAGAGATTATGGACAAATAAAATATCACAAGCATCACATGAAAGGATAAACATGACAAAAAAAGAAGTTTCGTGACCAAAATTATAAATAAAAAGACAGCATTGCTCATGAACTGTAAGGAGGTGGATAGTAAGCTACAATAGAAGTATGTATTCGTTTAGTTTTGCGCATGAAATATACATTTACTATTTGTGTGTATAATTTTAAATCCAAATAAGTTGTATGCACTAATGAAAATAAATTATGCCATATTTTGATAATGAGTGACATATCGAAGCTTTTGCTATGGCAAGTTACATACCATGCATCGTGTAAAAAGAGTGACTGTGAAAAAATAGAAAATAAAAGGAGAAAAAGGGATAAGAATGAAAGGAAAAAAAATAAAACGGGAAAAAAAGAAAGGCCATATGAAAAAAAAGGCGAAAAGTTTCGGACAAGTTTTAATTTCTAAACACAATATTAAAAGGTCTAGTTTGTTAAATGACCAAACAATGTAACTAAGAAAAACAGAATTATATGTGGATGTAAAAAAAAACATTTGAACCAAGGGCGGGAATGTCCTCTCTACTATTTAGTGCGTGTTTGATATTATGTTTTAAAAATATATATTTAAAAAAATATATTTTTTATTTTGAATTAATATATTTTTAATATTTTTTGAATTATTTAAATGTGTTGAACTGTTAGTACGCTGATAGCATGTTTTCTTTGTATTTCTATGGACAGCAGTGATGTTTAAACATTCATAATTTGAGTGCATGCAGGACGACACATTAAGCAGGGAAGAATGTTCTGTCGATATAGCTACAAAAACAAATTTGGAAGACCTTGTGAAGGTTGGTGAAAGACTTCTAAAGAAACCAGTTTCGAGGGTGAATTTGGAGAGTGGCCTGTTTGAGCCGTCTGTTAAAGAGACGAATGAGGAGGCTCTGGCAAGGTATATGCGAAGCCATTGTTTTACCCAGATTATGAGCTAATATTTCATGTAGTGAACAGTCTGACTTCCTTAATTTTGCAGGTTCGCAAAAATACTCTCCCACGAGAAGCAGCTTCGCCGTGCTAGGTCACCCCATGGAAAAAAATCTTGCAAATTTTAAAGGATATACATACATACATATATATATATATGATTGTAATTAGAATTGGTGATTCTTTATTAATGTTGTAATAAGATGCTTAATTAAGCTCATGGTGTGGGAACAAACATTCATTGTAATAAGATGATTCATTAAGCTCAGGGTGTGGAAACAAACATTCATTGCGCTTCAATAAGTACCAGGGCTAGACATTTTATGGTCTGATTGTTTTATCGGATCATGTAAATCACTATCTATAATTCAATTTGTTTGAATACCCGCTTCGATGCACCATTCAAGGTACTTAATTTGTTTCAGCCCAGAATATAGAAATATTTTGGGGTTATTTAAGTGTCTGGTAATGATTATTTTTTAAAATGTTTTTTATTTTATATTAAAAAAATATTTTAAAAAAATATTTTAAACATCAATACTTTTAAAAATATTAAAAAAATTAATCCATTTTTTTTTAACAAGTTAAACCACAGTCATTTAAAGCGAGCTTTTGTCATTCATAACCACTGCCTTGGTTACTTTCTCAACTATACGTTATTTGTACACAGCCTCTCTGCTGTGCTCTTATTATTAAATTCACATGTCATGAACGGAACTTCATGAAATATACACGAGTAGATGCCTGTATCAACGGGAATTATCAAGTATACAAGGCATTTTCTTGAAAAATTGTTTTCGTAATGACATTATATTTGAATAATGTTACTAGTCAATTGTAAAAACAATAATAATAATAATAAGATGTTGTCAATTGAATTATATTTGCTTGATGCCTGTGTCAATGGAAAGATTTGAGAGGACGCTTAGAGATTTTGGTGATTTCCAATGCAAATATTTGTGTTTGAAGGGAGTGTTGTAGTTCAACCAAGGACGTGTTTTTTGTTTTTTGGCGAAGGAAGAGAACATTTTATTCTCAATCATTGTATAGAGTTCACTGGCATGTCACAAATCTGGCGTCTACTTGATAAAAACTGGGCCTTCTACTTGACGGGGGAGCTGGACCCATGAAGCCGCTACAATAAAACCAGTGTGCTATCTTAAAAGTTGATGTTTTCCCGGGCATGCTCTTTTGATGATCCACTTCCTTGTTCATTATAATTTTTCCATTCAAGTCCTTGTAGTTTTTTTTCTTGCACTTTAATCATTGAACTTTATTTATTTTTAATTTCACCCCTGCAAATTAAGGTGGCTTCGTTTTTTATGTGTTGGAATCCAGGCTGCGTACTCTCACTTATCCAATATGCCATGGAATATTCTAACTTTAAATTAAATATTAATTTTATAAGATAAAATTTTAAGTTATTGTTAAAAAAAACAAAAAAGGATAAGGACCAAAACTAACAAAAAAACAGAGCTTTTTTCTATTCATGTTGTTCACGAGGCGAAAAAACTTTTATTTTTAGGTTCTCGAGTTCTAATTTTTAGATACTTGGTTCTTATTTTTTTATGCTTTTAGAATTTGATCATAAACTTTAATTTTATAACGTTTTAGTCCTGAATATTCATAAATAAAAGAGAAAATCACTAAAAAAATAAAAGGAAAGGAAAAGTGTCCACCCAACAAATCCAATCTTGAAACACATGAATTTGTTTTAGAAAGGAGCTTCAATTGAGATGATTTCATTCTTCAAATATATCAAAAAAGAAAATTGACATTTATGAGTTTTATTCTAATTTGGTTTCTTTTAGAAGTGATTTTTTGCCCTAAAGAGAAGAGATGAAAAGAAACAAAAGAAAAAAAAAATTTGTTTGTTATGAAATCAAACATTTCAAAAATTTCATAAATTGTTAAATCTTATTATCTTTAAAGTTTATATAATTATTAATTTAAAAAATAATAAAATTAATTGAAGTACACGCAAACTAATCTAAATATCTATATTAATAATAATAATAATAATATTTTAATAAAAATTTTGTATCAATAACTAAAAATATATTGATGGGATATTAAATATTTATATTTTATAACTAGATTTGGCACCCAAAAACTACCTTAACATTAACCCTAATTTACTGATACACATGTCGTTGAAGAACCAAGATTAGCCATTCAAAGCTCTAGTGGCTCTGCAAAGATCAGCTGCTGGCTAGTTGGATAAAAACGAGAACCCATCATTACGGATCGTAAGAATCTTGACATCTTGGTAATATAAACACAAATCCAGGGACAATCTAGGTATAGAACAACAAAAACCCAATGACTAAAGAATGTTGGGAAGAGAGGCTCCACGTTATTTTATGATGACGCAGACAGGGTCCCTGGTGCGTGCGTGCGTGCGTGCTGTGCTTTGAGAGTGCGGACGGCGCTTTATTTAGGAGCTAGGATCACTCTCTCCGGGCTCGTAGATCGGTCCTCCTGAGCCGAAAATAGTTCTTATGTTAGTTGAGCCCAAATCTTCCAAGTACTATTATGAAAGTGGCTGTTCGAAGGTAAAGAATTAATTTTATTAATAGATTTTTTTAAAATGCATTATTAATATTAAAAATAAATTTAAATTATAAAAAATATATTATTTTAATATATTTTCAAATAAAAAATAACAACTACCTTTACCATAACAAATAAATTATGTATCCCTATCACTTAAGATTTTTTTTTTTTAGATTAACGTAGGTGTTTGGGTTAGCTTTTGCGCACCACGACTAATCCTACATGTCCTGAAGTTAACGATCATGTAAGCCTCCAATGACCATTATATGAGCAACCAAGAACTCGAACCTGAGACCACAAAAAGAACAAACCCCGATCACTTAAGATTTTATTCTTACGGGATCAGATCCTAGACAAACTATATCCCTTGTCCTAATTTTAGATTCAAACCAAATAATTACGTAAAAATGAAAATCACTTTCTATTTAAACCGTCGTCTTAAGGAGCCTTTTTTGGGAAAGCTAGCCTTCTCATTTCACCTTGGACAGTCGCATGAACATCTACGTGCATAGCCACCCCATCTTTCTCTCTGTCTCCTTTTAAATGATGTTAACAACTTAGCGCACAATAAGATACAGCAATTCAAACACCCTCATCTTTGTCTGTCTCTTGTTCCATTTCCTCCTTATCTATCTATTATCATGTCCCTTGTCAGTATAAATGTTTAAAGAGGAAGAGAGTTCCAGTCATTTGGTTTTTAACTCGGCCTGAAACCTTGGTAGTGGCGAATTCACTTCACAGTGATCGAGGAACGTTGAGATTTTAAGTGGCACTTGACTTTCAAGGCATTGAAGTTTCTTGTTATTTTCAAGGAATGAACTTTCAGTAAAGGTATATGTAAACCTGGTGACGCTCCTCTCTCTCTCTCTTTTAATGCTACTCATTTGATATGGAAAGGAGTCACTGTTTTGTTTTTGTTTTGGTTCTGTGATGTTACTTTGATGAAGTTATTGAATTGGGTTCTTTAATGAAGGACTTGCAGATTTAAAGAGAGCAAAGATGAATACTGGCGCGAGGAATAGGCTGCAGTCCATGATTGCTCCAATGAAGCTTGAAAAAGTAAGCACTTAATCGATGCTTAAACTTTGTTGCTTAATCACTTTAACTGCTTATTTTATTATTTGTTTCGAAAAATGGCTTGTGCTGTAGATATGGTCTGTCCATCCAAAGTCTAAACCTGGAAGAGTTCTAGTAACTTTTTAGATATGGGGCGATATAGCTTTTGCCAGAAAATATGGCTTCAGTTTTAATGAGGAGGATCCAGAAGCTGAAAGCTCCAGTAAATTCTTGTAAAGAATGCATATTTGATGAGAGTCTGAATTGCATTTTCAGTCAAATCTATTTTTGGAAAATCATAAGAATTGTTGGTAAAAACAATTCCTTTCAGATGATTTTTAATGGCCTGTTCCATTGAGCTTTGTTTTGTTTTATGTTCTTCGCTTAAACAATTCCTTTCAGATGATTTTTAATGGCCTGTTCCATTGAGCTTTGTTTTGTTTTATGTTCTTCGCTTTTTCTGCCCACTTCTCCGCATAGTTTATTTCCTTCTTTTTTTTTCTTTTTCACTTGAGAATCTGATTGTTTTGTAATTTGTATTTAAATCTATTTTATTGAAGGAGAAGGCTGAAATGCAGGGGAGCAAACCAAATGTTGCCAAAAACAGACGAATCTCGAGCAGAGAGAGGAAAATAGCATTGCAACAAGATGTACGATCATGTTCTCTCGTTATTTCTTTCTATAATTCAAAACAGATCAATCCATCTTGTATCTTTCCTTTTCCATTGATGCCGTCCTGTCTTCAACGGAACCGTTCCTTACATTAATTATTGTGTTGAAAATTCCTTTTAATCAGGTTGATAATCTAAAGAAGCAACTTAGGCACGAAGAGAATATTCACAGAGCTTTGGAGAGAGCTTTCAGCAGACCGTTGGGAGCTCTCCCTCGCCTTCCTCCATATCTCCCTCGAGCGGTTAGTAATTCACCATCCTTTCATATGGTTTTCATTCAAGTTCCTTTAGCGTTGTCAGTTCAATTGTAGAAAGGTGCCTGTAGACAAACAGTATTACTATGAAGCTTAAACTTAATAAGAATAGCGATCGGATTGATAAGAAATATGGGAAGGACTTGATTGAAAGATGTGAGGAGAGAAACAGAGATTCGAATGATATATCAATGCTCAACCAATTAACTTGAGAAAAACTAATGAACTGGAATACTTGCCTGACCATTACATGCAATCAACGGAGATAGTTTGATACTGGATTTTAGTTTCTGTAGACGCTGGAGCTTCTTGCAGAAGTGGCTGTTTTGGAAGAGGAGGTGGTTGAGCTTGAAGAACAGATTGTCTATTTTAGGCAAGACTTGTACCAAGAAGCTGTCCACATTTCAAGCTCCAAAAGGAACATGGGAAGTTTTTCCGATTTATACAATTTGTACCGAAATAAGAATCCCAAGCCAGATCAGTTGAAGTCCTTGGCTCAAAATCTGGACAAATCAGCCGCTTCCATGAAAAGGCATTTGCCATCCCTTTCCAGTAAGCTAAATGTTTGATGCCATCAGCATATGATACATTGGATATGCACATGGAGGCATTTGATATCCCTCTTGCCTGAATCCACCTTCATTGTTCTTTAGCAGATGGAACAGGGAAAGAGAATGCACACTCTACTGCTAATTCTATGAAGAACAACAAAGGATCCTCAATCCATAAAGCTCAGGCAAGCAAAAATATGGTCATAATACCTGCTGTCAACAACGGATCAGCAGAAAAGACATTAGATTCTCCTAAGTTACAGGTCTGTATTATGTAATAATACCAACAATTTTCATTAAGATGTATCAACTTCATCAACAACTAAATGAACCCAGTTACATATGTCCAGCTAGAACGCAGAGTAACAGGCCAAGAAAATGTGGAAGCAAGAACTGTTGTTACTCCAGGTGAAAGGCTATCAGGAGATGACAGCCCGAACAAGGTGTCTGAGGACATCATGAAATGCTTGTCAAGCATTTTCTTACGAATGAGCTCAGTGAAAAATAAGCTACTGCAGATAATTTACCTTTCTCGTCAACATTAGTCTCTCAAGAAAATGGGAAAGAAATTGAATGTCGGGATCCATATGGTATATGCTCAGAATTTGGAAACAGAGATATTGGGTCATATAAGCGTTTGTTTTCAATAGAACCTAGGGCGATTAATCCCAACCGAACATCAAATTCTTTGTTTCTACTTCACAGACTTGAGTAAGTTTTAGCTTTTCCAAGTAATTCGATTGGTTTCATGCGTTGTTTTTATCATATCAACAACACTAGTATGATTTATGAAACGTCAGACTTCTATTGGGGAAACTTGCCTCCGTCGACTTGCAGAACCTCACTCATCAGGAGAAACTTGCGTTCTGGATAAATATTTACAATTCCTGCATGATGAATGTAAGCCAGCCTCTTTTTATAAAATGTCAAATATTCTTTCTTTCAAGTTCCAAATTGTTTAGGTAAATCTGAATTTGACCATCATTTTCCATTCCATTGGATTTAATTCATGCCCTAAACCTATCTTTTCTGTAACTGTGTCAAGTATTGACGTAAAGAATCTTTACCGTGTCATATTGCCGTAGGCATTTCTAGAACATGGAATCCCCGAGAGTCCTGAGATGGTTGTTGAACTAATGAGAAAGGTATGGGCTATCCAGAAATTTTTGTTTAAGATATACTATTTTATCATGCTTTAACTTATGGCAGGTGAATGGTGATACCGCACAATTTCATAATTTTCTGCTTCTATGTTTTATTATTTAGGCAACAATAAATATTGGAGGACACCTGCTAAATGCAATAACTATAGAACATTTCATCCTTAGACTGCCTTATTACTCAAAATACGCAAGCGGTGCCCATTACAACTTCCATGAAAGCTTTTTTAGAAAATTAAATACTTCCTCAGCATGCCATTTACTCCTGAGTTTTGATCAGACAATTTCAAGAGGCGCAAAAAATGATGAAATGGCAGCGAGGAACATATTTGGATTGGAGTTATCTGAACCACTGGTATCATTAGCCCTTCTCTGTAGAAGCTGGTCCTCCCCTGCTGTAAGTTAATGCGAAATATCATTCACCTTCATTTCTATAATAATGATCATATGGTGTTCATTAACAGTCCAAAGTGCAATGCAGCTTCATTTTGCTATGAATCACCGATAATAAAGTGCAATGCAGCTTCATTTTGCTATGAATCACCGATAATACTGCATACAAAAGTAAATAAGCTCTAAAACATTACATTTGTGCTTCTTCCCAAACCATTTACTATTAGTGGATTCATTGCCAGCTGCACTGAGAGTGAAAACAAACGCGAGAGTCCAAGCAATGACAGTTCCATCAAAGAATATTTATTAGGTGTAGACAGTGAGTGGCAGGCAATTTCTCCGTCTGGCATGCTAATGAATGGATCTCTATGCATTCCACTTGATATAATTTAATTACAAGACATTCAAAGAAGGTATTGCTGCTGATGCATCCTTTAACACTTGTGGTCCACATGAAAGCATACCAGATCACCGTCAATGCTTGGCACAGGTTGGTGCCATTTCCACACTCCTCCGGCAGCTTTCACGATCACTTAGCCGGCCAATCAATGTTCCGTGCGAATTTGAAATGCTTGATCGCCATGATCTTTGTTATGGTTTTTGGATCATATATAAATACTTAGAATCTATTATGTTAAGAATTGATTATAAATATATTTAGAATCTATTATAAATACTTAAAAACATTAGACTTCAAAATAAAAATTATTTATTATGTAATTAAGATTTTATTTAAATATTTGAAGTTTATGCCTTTTTTTAACATAATTTGATAATAAATGAAGTTTAATAAATACATTCAAATAATGTTTAATAATTACACTATTCACATGCTTTATTTTTTGTTTAACTTTATCATAGTTGTACTTAATAAATTATGAAATTGGGGATCATTAATCTTTTCATAATAAATAGATCAAAGAAGATAATTACGTACCATTGATCAATAATCTAACTAATGAAAAAGGATGATCTAAATTAGAACCGGGGCCAACATTTTACAAATTGGAGGGTCGAAGGAATCTATATTTTTGTCCCGTGCAAGAATAAAAAAAATTATCCATGCAAGTGGATGGTGCCACCTCCAGACTTTAGCTCCATGGGTTATAAAAATCTGACATCCAATAGAACGAGGTGCTTTTCCAAATTGATTCGTCCTGAGAACTAAAGCCTGATTCTGGCCGTACAATCATACAATATATTAAGTTTAAGTTATTGATGATCACTTTATTATATTCTTATATTTTTTTTTAGAAATTATTAATTTAATTTTTATAAACTCTATAATTATTAAAAATTTATATAGTTATTAATTTTAAAAATCATGAGATTTGTTAATATATACCCTAACTAATTCAGAAATCTAAATTAATATATATATTAAAAAAATAGGATTTTCAAATGGAGCTTTTTTCTTTATATCAACGCTGAAGTAGTTGATTTTTTTTTTAACTCTAACCTACGTCGTAGGGTGACTAGTCATTTAATGACACCTATATGGCTATTATAGAATAAATCTAAAAAAACTTGAGATGACTTACCTTTTATATTGTTCACATAGATCGTGGGGAGGTCATCTCTCTCTTTTTCTTTTTCTTTTTTATATAACTTTTATAATTTTATTATTTAATATTATATTTATATTGATTTTTTTAATTAGTTATTCTTTTTTTATTTTATTATTTGATATCTAATTGTTTTTGAATTTATTTCAGTTTATTTTTTATAAAATTATTGTTTTCCCAAACAAATGTCATAATATTTTGTTTGTGCTAAATTTTAAAAATATGTATTTTTATTCTTATATAATTAAATGAAAAAAAAAACAAACCATATGAAGTTTATAACCGAAGTTACGAGTTTGACGGGTTAATTTTTAAAGCTCTAATTAATCTAATATATTATTATTTTAATATTAAATAAAAAAAATCATCTTGATATTTCTTTAAAGTTAAAGCATATTTTGTACCAACTATCCTACCTACATTTGGACCTGCCAAGTAGACGGGGTCATGTCAAGGCAACCCCAACATAATTTAATTTAAAACTTGGGTTAAACAAAAAGAAGAGTTGATAGGTTTCAAATTCAACTCGCGGGGAAAAGTTTAATAGTAATGCCAAATAGTTTCATACATAATTGGTGGCCTGCCCACAACGCCGTGGACTGAACAAAAATTTTTAACATAAAAAAAATGTCTAGGAGATGATTGCATTTTTAAATAAATAAGAAAATTTGATAAGCGGGTTAAATCTTGATAATATAATTATAAAAAAATAACAAAAAAATTAAATTTTTAAAAATATTCCTTAGGCAAAGCTAGGTTAAGATGCAAAATTCATGATTTGCACACGAGATATATCCAGATTACATGTATATCATGCATTCTAAGTCATGAAATCAGGATAATTTAATAGAAAAAAATTGATAAAAAATAAAAAATCAAACATGAAAAAATAAAAGATAAATATATATATATATCAAGATATTTATTAGCATAACATGAGTCATTTATCTAGTAATGTTTAATACATTCATTAATTAAAATCAATTTGTAATAAAAAATGACACATAAAAAATTTATTAAAGAAAAGAAAAGATATGTAAAGCCATAACAATATTATAAAAAATAATCATTTTTAATTTTTTTTAAATAAATCTAATCTATACGAAATATATAAAATTACAGATAAATTATACTAACTTTATTAAAAATTAAACATATCTAATATAATTTAAAAATAATTATTATTCAAAAAGGGCTAAATAAGCCCACGAAAATCATAAAGGAGTGTTAAAATATAAACTTAAGAATTATTTTAAAAAAAGACATAAAAAAAGGAGTTAATTAAAAAAAATACAAAGAAAGACAAAGGTTAAAAGCTCAAACGTATAGGCCTTCAAGTTTAGGCCTGTATATCTAAACCTGTTATTTTTTATATTATTATTTAAAAAAAATAGACAAACAACATGTCATCTATTATATTAGACAATATGTCGTCTGTTACCCTACATTTCAATTTCAATTATCTTATAGTAGTGGTGAAATTGAGGTTATGAGTTTTTTAACTTAAAAATTCCAACTCATTTCAATTATAAAACACTTTTAAAACACTAAAAAACCAATATATCAGCTTCAAAAAAAAATTAATCTAAACCACCAAATCAAACCGGAAAAAATATTCTATCCTCAATCTCTATTTGATTTTTAGACTATATTAAGGCTTAAAATAATAACCATAAGACTCTTTTCATTTAATAAAATCCATTGATATCAATTTTAATCACGAAGAGTTTTTTCTTTCTATACTGGAATTCAGTGAATTCTCTCTTTTTTATTACAAAAAAAGGGTTAGAAAAATAAAATTTAATATCAAAATAAATATTTTAAAAATCAAAAGGACCAATTACTTTAAAGAAAAATAATAGGGGTGCAAATGAACTTTTAAGTTAAATTTCAAAGTCACCGTCTATTTTCTTTTTAATTTTTTTATCTTTCAATTCAATTATTTTTTCAATAAAAATATGTAATGGGTTGTAATTTGGGTTAAAAGGGCTAAATCATGTAAAGTAAAAAATTGAGGAAAAATTATTTTTTAAAAAAATATCACTGCTGAAATATATAGTAATATGTGAGAAGGTAAACCATATTTGTGTTACAGTAAAAAAAAACTTTCAGTATTTATTAAATTAATAACTTGGATTATTTTTTTCTTTCAATAAAATGTTGATCTGCTCCTCGGGAGCATAGTACGGGCTATTAATCCAGTTCTTTTTATGATAAAAGAGCATCGGCCTAGGCCACGTCTGGCATGTCCCCAAAATTATGTCCAGATTTTCTTTGGGCACGTTGCCGTCTCAAGATGGTAAGCTAGTAAAGTTGGTTTGGAGTTCACTCAGTAAGAAAAACCTTAGAAATTTTCCAGATGATAAGACATCAGCATGTGAAGCTGAAGCTGGAAAACATAACGAGAAACAGAGATTATGTCTTTATATCATTTTTTTTCTTACATCATGTTTGTTTTGGAGGGTTTTTAGTTGTAGGAGATTGAAAGGTGGAGTTAAAACCCTACATCCATGTTTGATCTTCACTATAGTTAAAAAAATTGGCATGACAAGTCAATTCGGTGACTGTCAATTTAAAATTGGGTTTGGATTAGGTATTATTTCAAATTTATTTTTATTTTTTAATTAAAATAATATTATTTTATTAAAAAACATTATTTTCTTTAAATCATAGTTTGGTTGAGCAATTGATTCATGGTCAACCCACTCACCCAATTATCTAGATCTTGAACTTGATCTACTTTGGGGTATAAATATTAAAATTAAATAAATTTGATATGTTAACACAAAATTTAATTGATTGAGATTTTATATCAGAATAAGTTGAAGAAAAAAACTAATTAACCTAATAAAAAAAAAGTTAATTTGTTTGATCTAACTTTAAATTTATTTTTTATAAAAACAAATCATCTTAATTCTTAAAAAAAAAATTAGGTTGAGTTAGATTTTAACTTCTAACAGAAAGAAATGTGGGATAACCTCGAAAGTAATAAAAATCTTAACACTCTAGATTGGAGTGTTTAGAAGGGCTAAGACTTTTAGATGATCCAAACAAGCTTTACTTAGAATGAAAAGCTAACTTTTTTATCCATTAAGACTGTTTTTGTAATTTAATAATTAATCTTTTTTTTTAACCCCTCCATTCTCCTTCTCTATCTTCCATTTTTTTTTATATCCATATAAGAGAAAAGATTGAAATTCAACCGTTATCTTTCTTGACTAATCTTGCACTTCCGTATCCTTCTTCCATTCAAACACAACGATAATGGAGGGCAACTCTGTGCCCGGGTTGGCAGTGAATGACTCGTGTCTTTTCTAATCCTACTGCAAGTGGGGTATGAAAGAACTAATATCTTATAAAACAATATTTTTCTGAGGGGAGAGGTAATATTAGGTCTGGGTGGGCCAAATCTTGGTCTCTTGTCTCCTTGAAAAGTCTGGGGAGTCTTGTTGGGCTAAACATGAGCCACCGAACCCTATAAAAAAAAAAATGCCACCACCTCTTCCAACCCCTCTTTGGTATAAAAAAATGTTTTCTTCATTTTACCTTCTTTTCTTGGAAACTTACACCTTCATAAATAGACACTTAAACTATAAGAGTCCATACCCTTGACTATTCAAAGAAGTCACTAGACTATAAGAGCTGAGGAGAACAAAAGCCAACAAACTCAAAGAGAACGTGCATCATCCAATAATTCTTTGAATATTAAGTCAATCAGGTGTTTTTTAAGAGAAGGCATGAATGCTAAGAGTGAAAAGAACTTGTATAAAAGTAGAATCCAAATCACTGTACATTGGATTGACAAGTAGTTTGTGTGCTTGTCTTGTATTATATACAAAAATAAATTAATTTAAATTAATTTTTTATCCTTTATTAAATTTTGAGTTGATCAGTAATGTAAAATGTAATTTTATAAAACATCGAGGCAAATAAAAAAAACAATTAAACTATAAAAAAATTCATATATTTTTTTCTAAAATAAACTGAGAATTATATATATTAATAAATAATAATAAATATATTGATTTCAATTAGAGGTTGCGTAGGAAACCTGAGATAAATATATTGTTTCTCAGGGGGGAAAAGGAGATTGAATATTTGTTTTTGTTGAAAATGGATCCTTGAAATTTAAATTGGTTTGAATTAATAGAATATAATTTTATTTTTTAAAATTAAATATTAATTTATAGTCGGAACATATTTTTAATATCACAAGATCTTCATATAAAGCTAACTAAAATAAAACATTAACCTCAATATCAAGTCAACTTGATATATAATTATTGATTAAATAAAAAATAAAAAAATTAAATGATACAAAATATTTTAAAAAAAATATTATGAGCAATTATTGCAATTCACAATAGATTTTTTTTTATATTGCATTTTCATTATGTTTTTAATATTTCTTTCATCTTACATTATTTCACATGTTTATAATTCTGAATATCATTTTATAATTTACTAATAATTAATTTTACAAAATTGAACCACAATTGTTAAATGAAAAGTAGAAGGACCCATAAAAGATTTGAAGTGTTACATTTTTTTATGAAGGATGCAAATGAAAAAAAATTATATATATATATATTAGATTGATGAAAAATTTAACTTCATAATTAGTTTCAATTTAATTTTTATAAAATCATAACGATCTCATGAACCTGAATCATAAATTTAATAAGTTAACTTAAATTTAATAAGTTAACTTAAGATAATTCAATATATTTTTATTTCAATATTTAAAAAAAATTATCTTAAAATTTTTCCAGTCAAATTAAATTTTTATTAGTTATTAAAATTATTTTTAAATATATAAAATAAATACGTCACATTAAACTAACTCTTGTATAGATTGAAATTTTTTTAAATATAATATTTTCGCAAAGTTTGAATATTTTATTACCATTAAAAAAAAATTGAACAACATAGCAAGTGATCTAGTTAATAATCCTAATTGGAATTAAAACTCTTCTGTTTACTAACAGAGTGTAAAACTAGTGAGCGCAACAATGCGATCACTTGTGTGCCTCAAATTTTCTCACTTCAAATTATGGATGCCAATGGTAACTTTTATTTTGCATGTTATTGGTTGATTTTTTTAGCTCTCTTTTTTTTTTCAATAACTTAATTATTATTATTTTTAGGTTGATTTATATGTATTAGATTAATTTGAGTTGTAATGTTAAGAAAGAAAACCAACTCTTTTGTAATACTTAAATTCGAAAATTAAAATAAAAATAATTGAAGCAATAAAAATTGAATTTGAATACTAGACAAGTATTAAATCCCTTTTTCTTGTAAACATCGAGGAATGAATTGCATGGAGAGATTCAATCCCTTTTTTTTTCTCTTGATTTTATATTTTATATTTTTCAATTTAAACATTGAGTTTATTTTCATATTATACTTGATAGATTTTTTTCAATTGAAAATTCAAACAAGTGTTTAATACTCAATTTTACAAAAAAAAAAATTATTTTATTTATTTAAAACAATTGAGATTTGAGGGATCTAATTTGATATCAAAACATTTCATGGATTGAAAAGGATTGGCATGTCAAATTTATTGGCGTGTCCAATTCTAGCGTGTGTGATGAAGCCGCCACGCTTTAAGGGTATGTGCAGCTTCATTATGTGGTGTACCACCACCGTTTGTGGTTGATTCAAAAGCAGCGTGTCAAGTTCTTTTCAATGGTCCAATGCTCTGATAATTGGCCCCCCCCCCCCCTCTTTTCTCTCTTCTCTCACCAGGATTTGCATCGGCCTGCCAAAAATTAAAGACGTTCTATTATTTTATTTTTGTATTAAATTTGATTTTTATTTTTTTATTAATATTTATTTTGTTTTTTATTTTTTAATTAATTACTATTTTCAATTTTTCCTATATCATTTGATTTTATTAAATTTTTGTGTTAAATGTGATCATTATTTTTTTGATTAATTGTTATTCGTTTTTAAATATTTTTTTATTTTATTCTTATCATTTGATTGATTAAGGTTTTAGCATCGTGATTTTTTTAAGTTTGTATTCTATGGGGCAATCCTTGCCTTATGAATGAGATTATATATTTAAAATATTAAAAAATAACATAAATTATATATTGAAACCTCACTTAATAACCTAAAACATTTGGGTTGAACCAGTTATTTGATATACTATTATAGTTTTACTGATTAAACGATTATGAATTTAAATTTCATATTTTATATTTTCTCTTCTAATTTAAATTAATTAATAGTATAAAGTAGTGTGAGCATATGCTAGTTTCAAGTTGAGAAGATTTTTGCTTGAGAAAAAATATTAAATAATAATATAAATTATATTTTAAAATTTTACCTAATAATTTGAGCTTTTGGATTGAGTTAATTATTTGACATGAAAGACTAGTTTGAGTTCACTTTAGTTTTTTTTTTTTAATTCTATCTTCAATATTGAGTTGGTTAGGAATCAAATTTTATGAATTTTTTGTCATTTTTCTTCTTATAGAGTTATCTTAATCTATTATTCCGGGTTGTGGGCTTGACAGATTAACCTAAATTGATCAAGTCTTATATTTTTGTTGTTTTTTTAAATTATTTTTTTTATTTTTATCATTCAAAATTAGATTGATTTGAGAATTGGGATTCATAATTTTATTTAATTTGATTTCTATGAGGTTATCTTGTTTTTAAGATCAAATTATATATTTAACAAGTTATCTTGGATGGACTCAAGTCAATTTTTTTATACTTTGTTAAAATTAATTATTTTTCAACTTGTTCTTCAACATTTAATTTACAAGAAATTGGAATTTGATTTTTTTTGTAGTTAATTACTATTAATTTTTTAGTTCAGTTCAGTTCATTTATTATTGTTGTTTTTTTAATTATATTATTAAATTAGTAAATTACACAAATCTCATTTTTAAATTTTTTTTATAAAATTACTAGTATTACTTAAATTTGGAAAAAAAATTTTCCTGTCAGCGCTACAATTTAGTCATAACAAATTGTGACGTCCATTACATTAAAGGTGCCCCTTGTAGTATTATATATGCAGCAACGCCGTATAATAAACACCCAAAGATGTGCAACGAAATGATAAATGGCGAGAAATAACTGTGGGAAATTTATTTTAAAAAATCATGAGTTGTTTGATGGTTATTTTGTTGTGAGATTCAACTCACTATCACAATAATTCGTGAGTCAATTTTTCTTTTTAACGCTGCAAGAACACCTAAAAACTCTACCACGCATGCCATGACGACCGCTTGGGAGCCGTGTTTAAAATATAGCATCACTGCTCTCGCAACGCAATTAAAACATGCTCGTGTCACCGTCGTCGAAATTCTAAAGTTGGCCGGTTCCTCGTTCACTTGTCCTCACCAAACTTTCCAATCCACGTCATGAATGAGAAATCAGTCTTTTCAGCTTCTTTTTTTTCCTTCAATTTTTTGGATAATATTTTAAAAATTAATGAAAGTGGCTTTTCAAATGTTATTTTTAGAAATATATTAAAATAATAAACTTTTTTATTTTTAAAAAGTTATTGTTAATATTAATAAGTTAAAAAATTCAGAAATATAAACAAATAATTTTAAATAAAAAAATCAAACTCCTAAAAAACATGGTGTAAAATTAGATTTCAAAGAGCCCTAATTCATGTTCACAAGTTTTCTATAGTTTTCAAGGCCCCGTTTTCTTTCTTGTTGCCTTTTCATGTGTTGGTTCCTGGCAACATATCTATTGTTTTTTCCCAAAAAAGATGCTGGACCTGTCGAGTTATGCCCTCGTGCTCATTTATGCCTTCATTTCCCTTCTTTTTCTTAATTTTGTAGTGCTGGCCCATGTACAAGTTCTACCCCAGAGAAGGTCAAACATAAATTTATTTAACGAATTTTGATGAGCACAAAGAAATACGAATAGACTAAAAAAATATATATATACTTTTATTCGTGAGAAAATTCATCATTTAACGGATTGATGATGGACGGAACCGTTGATTGACAAGGCGTGGAGGAGGGGAAGGGGAAGCCGTGGAGCCAAGACGATGACTTTCTTGTTTTCATAATCTGAATCTGATTATGAACTTCAACGTTTCACCCCCTAACTTCATGGAAAATTCACACATACGTGGCTCGATGGCTTGCCATAAGACGCGACATCTCCACGTACTTAAAATATTTGGACACTTGTGTCATCATTCATTTTGTAGAATTAATTAAGATATATATATATAAATTAATCTAAATATTTATATAATTAAAAAAAATATCAAACAACACCCCCTTTATATTTTCATGTGAAAATAATATAAGGTATGTTCAATAATAGGAAATAGCTTTTTTCAATAAAAAAATAAAAAAAACATATTTGTTTATTAAAAATAAAAAATATTTTTTAGATTCAAAATACTTCAAGATTATTGCAATTCGCATAAAAAACCAAAGTCATAATTTATAATAGTTATTAATATTATGTATTTGTGATGATATGATTGTGGAATATTAATTTTATTTTATTAAGATCAAGAATTATCATGAAAAACTTATATTGTCAACTAAAAAAATGCTCATATTAAATTTATAATAAAAAAAATTAAAATACTACTTTTATATGAAAATATAAAAAAATGATTTTAATATTCTACATAACTAAAAAGTATTAGTATATAAAAAAGAGAAAAATGTATTGTTGATGTTTTTCTTCATTTGAAAAACAATTGAAAACTTGTATTGAAAATTAGTTTTTTTTTTCAAGAAAATTGAAATATTGTTCATGTTTCTAATAGTGCCGTATATTCCCTGAAAATGACATGAAAATGGCTAAGTATTAAAAGTCGGCTCCTGTTTTATGACTTCATATAGCCAACGATCTCCCTTCCCTTCTATTCCCACTCCTTCCCTCTATATTTATTACTTCCTTATCAAACATCAACCTGTCTGATCTAAATCTCTATCTCTCTCAAACAAACACTTCAAAAACTCGAAAGCAAGTACAGAAAGAACCATGTTAAAACTACAAGTTATAGTACCAGCACCGGGCATGGATTTCGACTTCAACGAGGCTCGAACTTCGCCATTCTTGAGTGCTCCATCTACACCGAAACGGTTTGGGGATTGCACATTCAGCACCCCAACAAGTCCTTCACGTGTGGCTGAGTTTTATAGTTATTTCGACAGCTTGATCGATATCAATGAAGAAAGAACCGGGTTTACATTCCATTGGGATGAAAGGCCTGGCACACCTAAATCACCACGGGCAACAGCCAACACCAATAGTGAAGATGATTTTGCTTTTGATTTCTGTGTCGAACTAGAAAAGACATCACTCTCAGCGGATGAACTTTTTGATGGAGGCAGAATCCGCCCCCTGAAGCCTCCGCCTAGATTACAAGGCGAGGGTTTTACCCAGAGAAGCCCGCTTTCCTCACCAAGATCTCCGATGCAGAAGGGGAAAAGGATGATACGTGAAGCATTCTGGCCAGGAAAAAAGAAAGACTCAGATCCATTTGCAACTGCTGTTGAAAATAGCCGAAAGAGAATATATCAAAATGAAAGAGGAAGACAGGTAGAGAAAGATTCAGGGTTAACATCCAGTTCAAGCATTGGAGCATCAAGATCGCTGACTCTATTTAGAGCATCCGAATATACATGGGAAGAAGAGAAACAGCTAGATAAAATCACGAACCAACCAGCAGAAAATCCAAAAGCCTCAGTATCATCTAATTCTTCTTCTTCTTCTTCTTCGTCAAGGAGTTCTTCAAGGAAGTGGAGGCTGAGAGATTTTCTGTTATTTAGAAGCGCATCTGAGGGATATGCGCATGACAAGGATCATCTCAGGAAGTACTCAGGTTTGTTCAAAAAACATGAAGATGGCAAAGAACCGAGCTTCTTGTCCTCCGACAGTTCAGGCTCAGCGTCTTCAAGGAGAAAAGGTCCAGTGTCGGCACATGAGTTACATTACACAGTGAATAAAGCAGCATCTGAGAATTTGAAGAAGAAGACTTTCTTGCCGTACAAACAAGGTTTTTTTGGGAGATTGGCCTTCAACCCAGCCCCTCATGCCCCCGGCAACGGCTTTGCAACCTCTACGCGTTAATCAAAAGTTGATACTTCTTCTCCAGGAGTAAAGCTTTCCTTTTGTTGTTAATATAGCTCATCAATGAAAGTTCCTGCTGAATTATGATCGGTCTTTCATTGATAACCTAGTGCCATATCAATTCTTTGTTTTTCTTTCGATTCTTTACAATTGTAATAAAAGCATGATTGCAAATATTAATTGGAACTACAGCGTACACGATCCAAAGTTCATGTCTCGTTTTTGTGAGTGCCGAGTGGATAAGAATTTTTGCCACCTTGTTATTCCACACGTTTCCTCACAATTTTCACTTCTAAGATATGATCAGTTCATCAAATTAATACAAGTAATTTCATAAAATAAAACCAATAGCGTGATTTTGGCGGGGCAACTATGCATGCAAGTAAAATCCACAATGCGAAAATGTTTTACCTCCACGTCGTCTAACCAATCAAAGGATCCTTGTGTTGAAGTTGCTGTTGTTTTCCTACTTTTCATCGGTATTTGAAAGTATAGATATAGTTATTTTTAAAAGAAATTTGGTTAGAAAATATATTAAAATATTTTTTAAAAAAATATTTTTAATAAAAACACATCAAAATAATTTTAAAAAATCAAATTAAAAAAATCAAATTTTAATACAAGTTGAAACTCAATGTAAATTTAATCTAGCAACTCAATTATATCGAGAATATCAGAGGCATTGAAGATGGATCAACTCAATTATATCAAGAATATCAGGGACATTGAAGATGGATCGGGGNGGGGGGGGGGGGCAGTGAGCTCTGATGCAGGCAAGTTAATTGGAAGACATGATTGTTGATTATGACATGATGTTTCAGCAACCTCCTCTGATATGCCATGCCATTTCCATTCAGTAAGCTATCAAAATGTTACAACAGGACATTCGACCCACAAGTTTTGGAATTATTATGCATGGACACTATTGAATTGCTATTAATTTCATTATCGGCAAAGAAAAACAAATAACCCAGCAAAGGTACACAAACTGACATTTTCAACTTCTACACTTCATAGTCACAATTGATTTTATTATCCTTGATGATCCCTCCCTACGATCGCAGGCAATGCAACCTAAAGAGCACTGTTTTTCACCAATGAATAGCACCAACAGAAGTGTAAAAGCAGTTATGCAACTCCTAATATCTAGCCAACTAACCATCAATAACAATATATTTCAACTCAAGATCAAATTTATCCTGAATTTGGTGGGATGCAAGCATTTTAATCCACAATCACTCAACCATGCGAGCTATGTTATTACACGTTCAACAGGTGCAGATACAGAAAACCTTCATGATCCCCAACTTGCATCCTAAACGACTACAGCACGCAAGTTCACATTTAGACAACCACGTACCCCCATTTGTAAAGGTTCTAAACAGAAATCGTTCGTAACGAGTCTTTCTATTGTCTTCAGAGAACTGAAGCAGAGAGACATCACATGAAATCGAAGAGTTTACAGGCGCATGTTCTGATATATATGAAATACAACTGACGGTAAATTATAATGTCCTCCTAATTGTCATCCGGAGCCTGATGTATGGAGGAGTAAAACGGGAAAGAGCAAATAAGAAGTCATTTTTTCATGTTCCCATTTCAGTACCAAAGTGGAGGAAGGTACTCCTTATGCTCGTCATATTCCATGGGCTTCCAACCTTCAAGCTCATTTTAGTGTTGTCCACTGACAAGAGTCCACAAAGTTCCTGAAATTCAGAAAATCGATTGCTTTGATCAGATGGCATCACATGGTTGTTACCAACTAAGCCGATGATTGCACTCACGCGACCATACCGTATGTTCAGTCAAGGTTATCAATCCTAATTGGATCGATCTCATCTGCCACAGTAAAGCGTCCAACCAAACGGGCAAAAAACAGCATCTGTTGTTCCAGTGTAAACTTAATGTTCTCGGCCTGCATATAATCAGAGATCGAACCTGATGCATCATCCATATCCATTACAAATGTTGTAGCTAAATGAACTGTAACATTAGAATATACCTTCCGGAAACCATGCTGCTCTCCTTCGTACTCCACAAGAGCTACCGGCAAACCTTTTTTCTTCAATGCCAGGTAGATTTTACGAGCCTGATCAGGGGGCACAACCTACACCATGCAGAGATATCTGAACTCAGTTGTCATTGATATGCTGAAAGCTTCGCTGTTTCCTAGCATTCAGATTTACAGTAATATCTTTCCTAGTAGATGCCACCCTTCTGCCCCATTGATTAAGAAGGCCAGAGGCACAGCAGCTACATGGACCCCTTTCTGTTTATTTTAGCATCACATATTTTACATTTTGCAACCAATGATACATAACGTGTATTTTTTAATGCAACACACCAGTACCTTCATATAGATATCCTCTGTTATTCTGATGATTCATCTATCTATTAGCACTGGCAAAGTTCCCAACAGAAAATAATAGTTGCCATATTAAGAAGCCGATAAAGGAAATTACAGGATGCTAGTAGAATAGGGACATCATTGTTAGGGCAGCAAATAGATTGAAGATGCAAAAGTTCAAATTTCTGCACCACGGCTCTTTCAAGATGATCATTCAACTTAACCACACGATGTGTAAGTTGCCATGGACAGCAATCTAACTTAGGGTTAAAGCTGACCTTGAACCAAGATGGAAGGAAATACAATTTAATCAAATAAGAAAACTACACGTCACACTTTATTTAAACCCCAAAATTTGTCACTAAAGATTAGCTCTGCCATGTAAAATCCATACTAGCAAAAAGTTTTTCATTTGTAAGTTTTAGAAGCAACACCATTAACAAACAATCAGTCTATAATAACAAGATAGCATGATGTATGCGGTCATTCACCCTCATTCCCAGCATTTTAGCAACATGTCTCCGGTTCCTGGCCTGAAGCTTATTGATACCCTTGATTATCATTATTATAACCCAAAGAACACAGAAAAATATGCGGTATCTGTACCTTGTCTTCCAATCCTTGGAATAGAATGATGGGGCAAGAAAACCTATCAACAAAACTGATAGGAGACCTCTCAAAGTAATCCTTTTCAGTACCTGCAATCAGAAAAGGATTGCCACACCACTAGATGAAAGAAAAGGAGCATTAAAAAACACTGTATAAATGAGATATGTTTGTGCAATTTACCAACAAGATTATCAATGTAGTGAGACTCAAATTTGTGAGTTTCTGCTCTCAGCATGCTCAAGTCAGCCACCTGTTCATTATGAAACTCCTTGTTAGGTCTTGCATTCCTTGCAATTCCTTTAATTAGTATACAGTATAATTGATCTATAAATTTAAATCATATGAAAACCCTAGAAATTAAAATGTAATTTATGGTCATGGGAAAGAGCAGCAATAGGAGAAAAACAGAAAAAAATGAAAAATTCAGCAGACACACAAGGCCAAAGAACTTCAAATGTATCTTTAAATTGCCACACAATGAGATTGCAGAAATCTTCTGCGGTTATTTTCGTGGCTCAGATTTTAATCACCCTCAAAGGGAGCCATTGTACATTCAAAATCAAGATTCAGTCCATGCAACCCAGTTCAGGTATACAAATGCACTAAATCTTCCTCAAAATCATCACCATATGGAGCCACTTCAGCAAGGTGCTGAAATTTTCAAATTAGAAGCCCCCTCTCAATTCTCAATAAGACTCACTGAACATGATGGCCAGGGTTCTAAGTTGTTAATGAGGACTGATAAATGAAACTCACGTTCAACAAGACTTGGTCATGCAGCAAAAGGCACCCTGCTTCTTGACATAAAAATTGATGGACAAACAAATTCATTTTGAGCGCATTGTTTAGAAGGTGCATTGTGAGAACAGAATATGTAATACTATAAAAACTGTAATATCTGGAGAAAAATGAATCCATGGATTTTTTCCAGATCCATTTTAAAGGGCTTTACCATCTTGTGAATTCAAATAAGAACATAAAACAATCAAGTCAACAACCAAATTCTTCTCACAATATCATTGACCATATACTAAGTCAATTAGGAAACTAATTTGGAACTAAATTTAGGATGAAGCACTCACACCATATAAGGAAGCTCCAGCTTTAAATGTTTCTTTAAAAGCAAGAGCAGCTAAGGTTGTATAGCCACCAGCAGAACCTCCAGTTATACATAGTCGTTCCCTGTCTACCTTTCCATTGTCCACCTAGATGAAAAAATATGCACGTTAGCATAACTTTGAAAATATTATTATAGCATGTGTATCCAATAGAACATGGAAAGCAATTACAGAAGTATAAGCATTACCAAAAATTTAGCACAACTGCAACAGTCATTGACATCCACAATTCCCCATTTATCCAATAAGCGTTCTCTATATTCTCTACCATAACCTTCAAAATTTATGCCCATAAAATGTTTAGTATAAAGATATCACCACATATAAATGTTTACATTTTTATCCAACAAATAAGCACAACTGCAAAGCAAGCCCAGATTCCATACTTTTTTCCATAAGATAATTATCAAAGGAGAGAAGTGCAATGGCAGCCAGGTAACTTGTGAAACAACACCAAATTTAAAAAATCTAGGGGTCAAGCACAACCTCCACTTTGAATCAGAAAACAAGGACAGTTCTTTCTATTTATGACAATTATGATTAAGATGGAATAGAAATGAAGGATAAGGACAAACCAGTGCTTCCACCGTAGTTCACGTCCACAAATGCCCAACCACGACTGGTCCAGTACTGGATGCTCAAGTTTAAGATTCCACGTGTCTCGCTTGTAGGCCCTCCTGAAAAATTTCAGATGCCATGGGTCAATAACATTTTTAAAAATATTAAAGCAAACCAATTTATTCAAAAGAAAACATAAATTAAAATATGTACCGTCAAACAAGTTCAGCAATCAGACACTTTTTCCAACCACGATAAGTTTCTCTGAATCATTTTATTGAAAAGTACTACCATTTTATTAATATGGCTTTACACTTTATGCTTGACATTTATTATAAATGCTTGATATCTATTATAAAAAAATCTCTTTAACTATACCAATCCAATCAAGATTACTTTGTATTGTTTTTCGAAAATGAAATGCAAAGAAATATGGCATTTTTATCATGACGAGATATCTTGAACTCAATTCCATAACTGTCGAATAAAAATAATCAAAATCACATCACAGTGGTCACTTCAGAAATCTTTTCCTTCATTTTTCATCAATTGATAACATTGAACATTAACATACAACCAAGGGCACGCACCATGGCTTTTCAACAATAATGGAGGCTTTTCTTCCTGACTAGCTTGGTAAATGGGATTTGAAGGTGGATAGAAATATGCATAGGCATTTTGACCAGGAACTTCTGTTGGGAATTCAATCAACTCAGGCAAGCTGAAATATGACTTGTACTTCAAACTATCAGGTGAAGATGACCAAATAATCTTGAAATCAACAACTTTGGATCCAATGTCATCTAAGTTCACCTGAAAAGACAGAGAAGATAGCTGATATTGATGAATACAATCTTGTAAAACTAAAATCACCAGCTCCTGGTGAATAAGGAAAGAGGTTCAGAGTAGAACATCCTGTAGCACCTTAGCCACTGATGATGGATGAACTGCAGATGCTCCCTCAACATATAAGCAACGGTTCCATGAAGTCTGCATGGGCAAAGATGCACAGCTTAGATAGATCATCTTTAATGTCTGATCTAAAGTCTTTTCATTCAAACTACAGATTGGAGAGAATAAGATTTGAGGATGTACAATATGATCGATGTCCGTGAAAGGAATATCAAGTAGAGATAATGAGCCTTGAACATCATCCAGAATACCAAGAAATGATCTTCCATTCTGCCTGAAACCAAACATTCCAATAGTTTGATCACAATGAAGTTTGGTTTGCAAGTGGAAGTTCACAAAAAATTTCCAAAGAAACAAGGTTTTTCAGGAAGAAAAAAACCAAAGCAGATGCATAAAGCAAAGAACGCAAAGCTATTGACTTTTTAAGGTTTACCGGTAAGAGCAAGCAATTAAGTTCTTTCCTTCATTGTTCTGAATAAGCTCATAGGAATTGATGCCAAAAACCCACAATGGCTTCGAGAACTCAGCATCCAGGGAATAAATTGCTTGCACCTCATTGACAGATTCATTCTGTCATTCAAAGAGAAAGGATAATCAGTTCAGCAGATAGTTAAAGTCCAAGAAATGGTTGTAATGCACAAGAAGCACAGAGTCCAAGCACTTCAACATAGAATGCAATGCTTCCATAATCCTGCTTATGATTGTTTTTATTTTTAATCTCATGAAAATGAATAAGATTGAAAATTGGTCGAAGCATGCATGAATCCTTTGTCCTGCATGTATCTCATGAAAATGAGTAGGATTGAAAACGTGACCAAAGCATGCATGAATCCTTTGTCCTGCATGTGAATTTCCTCTCTTTAAGAAGCATAATCAATTAAAATTCTGTATCCACATAAAGAAGATTACATAGAGAAAAGGGTGTACCATAGCATCAAACTAATGCCCAATTATAGAACTTACCCATTTATATAGATTCCAAAATCCACTTTTTCTATCAGTGATGAAAAACAGTTCACCTGTAGTAATGCATATGAAAATATCAATATATGCAGTAACTTGAAGCTACAAAAATTCTGACAGGACAAAACAGCTGAACATCATACATGCATGGCTGAAATGTTAAATATGTAATGCAAATGGCAGTAGCTTCCAAAGGAATCAAGCACACGGCTCAACTCCAAACTAGGTTTCAGGACTAAGTCTCGGGAATATAATTTGAGCATTGATGTGCAGGTAACCAATCCAGAGGCCACTTTCAGAGCATCAACCTTGTTGACCTAATCACTTTTCTCAGAACAAACATACCACATGTTTTTTCTTTTATGTAAATGTTGCAGACAGAAGCTTCCCCCAACAGCAAATTCATCCCGGAGGATTTGCTCCCCAGCTGAGTTACATCATATATGTGAAGTACCATGATAAAACCAACAAGATATAGTACCTTTGGAGGACCACTTGGGCTCAGTTGGAGACTCCACAAGGTTAGGATCACAACCAGCAACACAAATGCGATTGTGAACATCTCTGCACGAGAAAATTAAGAGGAATAAGCGGCATCAAGTGGTCCTGTGTATTTATTTATCTGCATTATGATAACTGAGAACTAAATTCAGCGCAGAATGTAGGATCAAGTGATTGTCTGTCCTAGAGAATGGTGACCTGAAAAGTTTGTTTTGACACAAATTTAAACTCCTAAAGTTAAGCAGGTTGTTTTTATAGCAAAGAAAACCATATTCATGCACCAAACAGCATATAACAAAAGCAAGGTGATGATGAGTCACATGGTACTGATTTGAGAATGGCAACTTATGATAAATTGCTGATCTTCGAACAAGTTAAAGTGTTGATAGCAAAGAATTTATTGAAAAGAAAGCAGAATGGTTCTGAATACCGTATTTCAGCAGCAAGAAAACCAAATTCAACAACTACTGCTAAAGGAAGTTATTGAAATGCAATCATTGACAAATTATGCTTACCCATTTTCAGAAACATAGCCGACCCAGAGCTCTGTTTTGTCCCATGGCATATTAGGGTGGCCCCATTCTATCCACGCTATCCGTTCGCCTTTGGGATCTATGCGTGGGAATGCATAGAAATCATTGCCACTTACTAATACTTTTGCCTCTGAAGTCAAAATATCCAAGCAAAAGGTAATTTCCTCAACATACGGCCAGGAATCAAGTAGTAAAACAACTATTATTTCGAGAACGAAAGCATTTGGATAATTCTGAAAAACCAAGTTAAAAAAACAGAAAATTTTTACTCGAAGTCCATAAATCTTATTCCAACAAGTTAATACCTTGGATACTCTTGTCAATAAGGCCTACAGCAACAATTGTTGTGGTTGAATTTGTACTACTTACGCGACGATCTATCAAAAAAATCATAAATTCATCAAAAAAATTATTTCTAATCGAAACCCTAAATAAACAGAGTTCATGAGGATCTATCTACCTTCCATCACAGCAACAAAACGATTGAAGCGCAAATCAAAGACCCCGTCAGCATAAGAAACCACGGGACCACCATAGTCCGGTGTAAGCGGCACAGGAGAAGAATCTAATGCATGGACTATCAACAAATTGAAATAAAAAAAAAAAGAGTGAAAAGTAGCAGTTGATGAGTAAATAATAGCTCATTCGACCTTTGGATTTGATAGACTGCTTGTAAAGCCGTTGATCCTTGTAATTAGAGTAAATGACAGTGTCTCCTGATATCGTGAATGCACCACCACCATACTCTTGAGCCGTTGTTCTCACCGCAAATTCTTTCGGTGTAATATCGGCGGGTTCTTCTCCCGGTTTGTCGGCTTCTCTCACAAGAACCGCTCGCCTGATCAAATTACCATAATAACATCCAAAATCAAGTCACGAGAAGAGAGAACTGAAAACAGTTAAGTAGATTTTGTGTAAGGGTCACGAGTGTACCCAGATTCAGAGGGGCGGGATTCGACCCAGAAGAGGTGACCGTGGTCGTCAACGGCGATCCCGCCGAGTCGTTTGGAAGCGCCAGAGACGACGTCTGCGGTGATTGGGGACTTCCATGAGCCGTAAGGGGCAGTGATTTTGTCTTGTTTGGCTGTTGCATCGGCTACTTGTGTTGAAGAAGCCATGGTTTTGAAAGCAGGCGGCTGTAGCTGTCTTTGAGGAGAGAAGTTAGTGATGACTTTCCTTTGTGTGTAGTTTCTGTTGAAGAGGCTGAAAGAGTAAGAAGATAAGCGAGTGAGAGTGAGTGATGACAGCTGAGAAAACCATTGACTAGCGTATGTCAAGCCCATAAATAAATAAATTGGACTACTAGAAGTATACAGAGGTTAGTAATATTTATAGCAATAAGTGGTTGGTTTACTTGATTGTGATTGGATCTCTCTTCCAACTTTTCCGTCATTCGTTCACCCTTTTGCTTCAATTCTCTGATAATAAAGTGGAGTCAGTCCCATTAGAGAAGCATTTCGAACTCGTCTCTTGCTTCCTTGCTGTGGACGCCATTTCTCTATTCAATCAAATCTCAGAAACAACAGTTGTGTGATCAGCAGAAACCACCATCTCTATTTCTCGTCACAGTCATAGCAGCGTCACCATTCCGCAAAAGGGTTTCAACCAAGTTGTGCCAATCATGGAACCGTGAGAAGAAAATGATCATTTCTGCCCTTCATTAAAATTAACTACAACAGGGAGATGCCTAGCCATATGATGCATCCACTCAGGGTGTTCGATTTTGTAATTCTCGATTAATTTTCTAAAAATGAGTGATAGCTTGGGGATCACTATGGAGAGGTGAATAAATGTGTGGAAGCAACATAGAGACAAAAGTCTAGACAGAACTGGTTCGAAGTAAAATATAGAAACACTAGATTTTTGCATCTTGCAGCAAGCATTATGAAAGGTCGAAATACCATTACAAGGATTAATCATGATGGAATCAATCACTTTTCTCCACATGATATTAAAGTTGCTGCTGTTTCCTTTTTCTCAAGACTCTTCACCAAAGCTCATGCTGAGAGGGTTATATAGGAGTTACAAGTTTCAAGTATCTTTCTTCAGATGAATCTAATTGGCTAGAACATGATGTTTGAAATTTGAATGAAGTAAGAACATGGTTTTATGACGGCGAATGAAGGGGTTCATGGGGATAAAGAGAAGTGGTAGTGACCGGTACATTATGAAAGTTGAGGCTTTTGATCCTGTCTTGTAGAAATACTTAGAAAAAATAATGACATGCATGGGTTTTGGCAAAAAAAAAAAAAATAAACAGTGATCTCTTATATCTTTCCATTTCCATTAATGGCTCTCCAAGTCAGGAATTTAGAGTTGAGCATGGATTACATCAAGATGTTCACCCTCTCTATTTGATATAGCAGCAGAAGAACTGTTATTTGAAGGGCAATGATTATGGTAATAGAGAGGATTTTGAGATGGTTTGAGCTAGCATCGAGATTGCAAGTAAACTTCTATTAGAGCTCCCTAGTAGGAATTAACCTGGATGATGATTTTACAACTGTATGGCTAATACAGTCTACTGTAAAAAGGGAATATCAGGTAATTACACATTGTTTTAGGAGCCAACCCCAGAAGATTATCAACCTGGCAAACAGTGATCTCATGGATCCATGCAAGGCTAGGATTATGGAAAGAAAGGTTATTAATGGGAGAAGCTACGATTGCGTATGAATTATATTCATGAGAGAATTGATGGGATTGCAATAAGATGATAATAAAATTAATATTGTAATTCGAATGACTGTTTTCACCGTATATCAATAATAATCAAATGCACATTAATGTAATTGCAAAATAAGAAATTATCATCAAGGTTGCGAGTCTCAGTGGTTGTTGGACTGTTTTTTTTTCTTCAAATCTCGGTTCAAGTTCAAGTAGAAATGGAGCTGGAGAGTTATTAACTTTGTATGTCTACTGGGTCTTTTTTATATAGTATATTTATTATCTCCACGGTGTCTTACTTGTTTATTGAATTTACAGGATATTCAGTAAACCGTAAGATTAATAGTAGTGCGTGCAAGCTGGCCGGACACTCATGTTAATAAAAAAACGAGAAATTAATATATTTTTTATTATTTTATTATCAACGTAAATTTTAACTAAATATTTTGGATATATGTATTTTACTGAAAATAAAGTAATTTTAATCAAATATATATTTTAATAAAATAAATGATAACTAAAAATAATTTTTCTAGAATACTACAATAATATCGTTATAATAAGCAAACTGTATGGAAAATGGGGGCGGCTCCCACAAGTTACATGGCTTTACACTTCTCCCAATTAAATGAATAGCCCACCACTTGAAGCAAGGCTAAAGGGCAAACAGCACAAGCCCGGCCTCTACATCCACTCCTCATCAGAGAAAAAGAAATTAGTAACAAAATAAAATAAAATAAAAAGCTCCATGCCAGTTTCTCACCTTCTTCATCCCAGCCCACCTTGGATTGGGTCCGATTCGACTTTTGACAGCACAGGCTTTCTATTCTTTCTAGCATTCTAATATATTTATGTATAGTCAAATAGTTGTCTACTATTCAATATACATACATACATATATATATATATATATATGATTTATTTACGCAACTCGGAGCGGGTTTCAGTGAACGGCATGGTGATAGTGCCCTCCTACTTCATCCACAATTAAATAAAGTAAATATTGGTTTCTTTAAAGACAAATATCCACCCATCATTCGGCAAATTACCATCAACACACTCTGAGAAATAATTATTTAATTTTTAACCTGTAATTGTACTAGACAAGGAATTGCCGATGTTAAATCGAGAAGAGAAAATGGTGGATGTACTGATATGCAAAGAAATACATGATCAAACGAAGAAGACTTGGGGGATGACAGAGAGGGATTGTTCAAGAAAGAACAAAGCGGAGAAACAAAAAAACAGAGAGAAATAGTAAAAGGGTAAACAAACGCTAAGAAAATGAAAACATGGAGGGAGGGTATGTGAATTGAAATGACCTCACAAATAAAAGAATTAAATCATATGATTTTTCTTGAAGAACTAAAAGGCAAACGATGCAACATCTTTTGGTTAGTTTTCAATCATTGGGGAGGCGACTGGAAAATCAGATTAAGATTTTTTTGAATTTAGAAACTTAAATTTTAATCTATTTTTACTTAAAAATACATAAACAAACACTCCTCTAACCTCTAAAATGGGATCATCTCCTCCGGTTTGCTACGCTAAAAAGAAAAAATTAATATTAAAAACTAGATTTTCCAAAACATTCATTTACCCTCTTTTTTTTAGAGAGATTTTTCCTCGGATGAATAAAATGAAAGTGATAAAGGTTGTATAATAAATTGTATTCTATCTACTCCAAGTATGAAAATCCAATTATTTTATTAATTGAACAGAAAACTATAGAATCGATTCCAAAGAAATTGTAAATATTTATAAATGGTAGGTGGCACACGGGTGTTTTCGCTCTAAAAGTTCAATTGACCCAGCAATTCAACATTCTAAATTCTGAGTCGAATGGCATCGAATATTTTATTGAAGATAGCTATCCTAACCGCTACATGTCCGTGCCAAATTATGGATAAAATGTCTCGCCAATCGGCAAATCGTCAGCCTTTTCAGTCAGATTTTTTTACTGCAGCAAAAATCTTCCAATACAAAAAAACTTTGGAGCAGCGGATTCAGATAATCTGGTTCTGGAGCAAAAGCCAGTTTGTGGGTTTCTTCTGTGGATCTTCGTTTCCAAGCGGGTTGATATAACTTGCAACCTCTCCCCTTCTCTCTCTTTCCGCTCCCCGCGGGAACGCTGAAGCATTAACTGAAGTATAAACCTCTCTCTGTACAGTTCTTGGATGGCCCATGGCTACTTGCAGATTGCATTTACGCACTGATCAGGCTCTTCTTTTATGTTCAATGAACTTCAGATAATCACCACGTACGCTACAATTTTGGTGTTGTCTAGTTTGGTCGTCAATCATGACCTGAAAAAACAACCTGATTACGTGAAGGGGCCAGGAGATAAGAGATGGAGAATCAATCACGCAATATCTTTCTCTGCCACAATAATTAGAAGGCAACGACAAAGGCAGCTTGGATTGTACACTTTAATTAATTTCGAAGCTCTTTTTATAACATGCATTTCGTCGAATAACGTTCAAGTCATTTTCGTAAAATAAAAAAAAATGATGGACTAAACAGTTTCTAAAAAGATTTTCCAAGCCAAAAGTATCCGATCCATCCCCTAGGGTTACCCACAGAATAGTTTTTAATAGTTATTAAAGTGATATTGATGGATGATCTGTACCTTAAGATAAGTTAGGCTCCATCAATGGAACTTGACCTCTTGCAATAATATGGACATGTAAACCTGCTTTGCTGGTTGCTCTTTATATCGAGGGTTTTTGTACGTTTGTCCACTCTGCTCATTGGATTGAAAATTCCAATTACAAAAATTAGTTGGATAAGTTCCGCTGCCGCGGAAGTACAAAAACAATAAAATAATCGCCAAGAAAAGAAGATAGATAGACTGACTTGTTCGCAAAACGGGCTCTTAATTTGCAATTTATTGTTCTCAAAATAAAATATAATAGAACATGCCTTTTGAAAAAGATTACAATGCTTTTTTATATGTTAGAAAATGACATAGACCACGCAATAATATTTATAACCCTAAATTATTAAGAAAATTAAAATAATAAATCCAGAAAAATTAACAAAATAAGATTTTTCAAGGCTAATTTTAAAAAATCCATATAAAAAGCAATCATTAAAAAGGTTTTCAACGCATTAGATTTCAAAAATTTCATACAAGACTTTTAGCTTAACCGTAAGATAAAAAATTATAATATTTTTTAATTATCATGTTGGTTTAATGTGACCAACTTTTTTTTAGTTTAATCATATCTTATTAATCTATAAAATTATATGTTAAGCTATTGAAATAAATTTCTATCTAGGGACAAATCTTTACCACTTAAAACCTTTTATTTCAATAATTTGTTTGCATTAATAAATACAAATAATGTCTTAATAAATTTTATTGAAGTAAATAAAATTAAGGATTTATTCATTTTCTAAAGTAAATTAAAATTCTCATCTAATTCATATTAACTCAAAAATCAAAATACATAAAATTCACTGTCAACTTCTAACTCTCACAAATTGAATAACAATTAGATTTAATATAGACAAATGATATAGACAATTTTTTTAATTTCAAAATAAATATAATTACTTTTTAATTAAGTTGCTATTTTTAGATTATATCAATTCGATGAAAATCAATATTTATTTATAAAAAAGATCTGATTAAATCTTTTTTAGGAAATTTTTTGTATTCTAATTGACGATTTGATACTTTTATCTAAATTTAAATAGTAAAAATGACTATAGACTTTATGCAAATACATTATATCTAGATTTACTTATGAGAAATATTCTTAGATTATTTTTTAACATATCATAATTAATTATTTTTTTTATGACTTAATTGTTAGATTTAGTTTGATTATGATCTTAGGTCAGTGATAGATTAAGATTTATCAATAGTTTTCAAAACAAATTTATATTAAATCCAAGCCTAAAATTTACAGTACTATAAATCCTTCAAATACCTAAAAAACCACAGGCTCGAACAATATGCTTGTTTCCAATTACCTATAAGCTTAGCTCCTATTACCCCTGGTTCAACTCCTAGGGTAAGCCTATTAGTATAAGTCAAGTTGGATATTAAACCCACATATATAGGCTCAACGAAGACGTGTTTAGGCAAAATATCTATGGACCCATACAATATGTTTTGGCCTCTAATAAGTTTAAGATGCATGTTTAAGCCTAACATTTCGAGCTTGATTATTTTGGGTCCCTTTTAGCTTTTTCATTAATTTTATAGGGGCCTCACATGAATTTTTAGATTTTTTACTAAACCAATATATATGAATTTTACTTTTCCTAGACATATGTATAAAAAATATCCATTACAACTTACCATGTCTTCATCTTATTAATATTTATATAATATATATTTATCTCTCATTGATGTATATATAATATATATTTATTTTTCATTAATGTATTATAGAAAAATTACTCTTTAACTCTTACATTGAAACAAAATGACAAGATTTATGAATTATAAATATCTTATAAATCAACAAGAACTAGAAAGGACTAAACCATGAAAATTTGGTGTACCTTAAAGATTTACCACACCTTTAAGTTAAAATAGGATAACTCATTCAAAGTTATTATGATAATCAAGACAAATACCTACCACTTATATAATATAGAAGGAAAAAATCTATCTTTTATGCTTAGTACTTAGATGACCTCGTGATGCATTATCTTGATAAAAATGCAAGTTTATTTTTTAAATAAAAATATTATATTTATGATATAAACCTTTTATTTACTAATCTTTAGTGTAGTATTGGATTGAAACAACTCTTCAGTGGGACTTTCAGGTCTCATACAATCTTTAAGAATTAATCTAAGATCTACTACTCCCTGGTATAGTCTTGGATTGATACAAATTTTCATTGGGCTCTTCAGCCTCACATAATCTTTAGGGTTTAATCTTAAATTTCTCATTTTTTAGTGTAGTCTTAAACTGACATAACTATTTAGTGAGTAACGTAGGCCACATGCAATATCTAGAAATTGATCTTAGATCCTCCACTCTCTAATGCAATCTCAGATTTACATGAGTCTTTAATGAAGTTTTAGGCCTCACGCTATATCTAATGATTGATCCTAAATCTCTCATTCTTTAATATAATTTTAGACTGATACGACTCTCTAATAAGGCTTATAAACCTTGTGTTATCTCCAATTATGATGTTGAATCTCTTTTTCTCTTGTATGATAACTTTTCAGTGAGGGGCTCTCATACACCAATCATTGCCATAAAGGTCACAAACCTTCCACACTTCAATACAATCACTTTCTAGGAAGGAGGCTCTCACACCAAATACCATTACTTGAAAAGCCACAAGCCTCCCACTTTTCAGTAGCATAAAAAAAAAGGTGTTTAGAAAATAACACATTTTTGACCCATACTCTATCTCTTTATATGGAGAAATTTACGTTAGGTTAGGTGTAATGATTTAATATATTGTACTTGAGTATCAATCCATGTATTCCTCCTTGGAAATTAAAGAATGTACCTCTCTAAAAATTTTATGCATCCTATATTAATACATGTTGAAGATGGTGGATCATCCAATTATAACCAGCATACCTACCCGAATGATTAATGAAATGCAACTAATCACTCATATCTATGTCAAACGAGATGTGTTACTTAAAGCCAAATTATTGCATAATACTACCTAGGCAATATATCTCAACAAACTCAAAAAATATAAATGGAAAAATTAATATTTATAAATCCATAATCGATATGCATATAATAGGAGCAACTGTCATATTATCTTTTAAATAAGGATTCCACTCAATCTATTGAAAACATCCATAATTAAATTATTTTTTATTATTTACCAACATTAACCCATGAAAGATTATTTTCTAAAATTTATAAATTTCAAAAAAAAAATCAACATCAACCTTTATAATAATTTCCTAACATTTATCAATATTTAAAAAAGTATACATCAACTCAAGAAGGATTAGATGATATTTTAGGTGATTGAGGTTGTTTTCTCTTAAAATTTTTCAATTTCTAGGGTTTTTTTAAGAAGTGAAAGCCACGAAAAAAATAAAAGCTATTTAATATATTTTAAATGCAGTACATAATTATAATTTTGTTATAATATTGCTATTCTTAAGGTGATTATTAACTAATTGTTGTTATTGGGAATAACAATTACATTAAAAAATTATAATTTTAAATTGTAATTTTTATTTAAATTATTATTTTGAATAGAAGTTATCCAACAAAGATAACTCTTTACAAATTATGATATTTTTCCTCAACTGTTTAAAACTGTACCATTTTTTATATACTTTCTTGGAATTCATTTTTTATATACTTTCTTGGAATTGTGTTTTTTTTTTCTTGAGCAAAGTTTTAAGAAGTGATGCTGACACTATCACAGAGGGACATGATTGAGCCAGCATTACCAGGGTCCCTTTTATTATCTTTTGGGTTTTTTTCTTCCTCCCTTCCCCAACCTTATGTGGTCCGATTTCTCTTATCTTATCGCATTCAATCCCCATCTGTTTTTTCATCACTAAACCTGGTCACATCAAAAGCTTTAGTACTCATTTTCCCTTCTCTCTCAACTAACTTGGAGGTTCTTTCTTTTCCCTTCCCCACTTCGAAAAGATTCCAAGGGCAATCCAGCCAAAGTGACCAACCCTCCTTCCTAACTCTTCTTTTTAATTCCTACACCTCCCTCTATATGTATCTTTTAGTTTGTCAGGAGCTCAAAGCCCCAAACTCACCATCACCCTTTATTTTTCCTGAATTTTTTTGCATATGCTATAGTAAGTCCAACGATGCCACCAGTACATTCTAGCCCATACTTCCAAATGGACAATCAAGCCATATTATCATTGCTCCGGCACCCTGCAGGCGAGAAACGATCAAAATCTAGTAGCAGTGGGCTTCTTAAAATGTTCAAGCTCTTCCCCATGTTAACCTCAGGCTGCAAGATGGTTGCACTATTAGGCGGACCTCGTAAAGCTTTACTCAAGGACAACGCCACAACAGGTACCATTTTTGGTTATCGTAAAGGCAGAGTTAGTCTAGCCATCCAGGAAGATCCTCATTGTGTGCCGAGGTTTGTTATAGAGCTACCGATGCACTCAAGTCTATTTCACAAAGAAATGGCATCGGATATTGTAAGAATCGCTTTAGAGAGCGAGACCATGACACATAGAAAGAAACTATTGGAGGAGTTTGTTTGGGCTGTGTATTGTAATGGAAGAAAGGTTGGGTACTCTATTAGGAGGAAGCAAATGTCTGATGATGAGCTTCATGTTATGCAACTTCTGAGAGGTGTTTCTATGGGTGCTGGTGTGCTTCCTTGCCCAAATAATGAGAAGGAATCAGCTGATGGGGAATTGACATACATAAGAGCCAGATTTGAGAGAGTGGTTGGATCTAAAGACTCTGAAGCTTTGTACATGATTAATCCTGATGGTGCAGCAGGACCAGAATTGAGTATTTTCTTTGTAAGGGCTCGTTAGAGAATTCGTTTGTGTGACATTCTAGGTGTTGTTTGTAAACTTAATTTTTCTTATCATAAGCACCAGAGAAGTATCCTATTGACCTCTTTTCCTGTTCTATGCCAAGAGCACACATGTTGTGGTCATGCAGTTTGATGGAGTTGAAAATCTAGAAGAAAATTAATCACTCTGCCTGGAAATTTTTATATCTTGTCGGCATGCCTGCAGAGCCACTTTCACAGGCTCTCTGTTACTTGTGTATGTACTGATACAACATTCCATGATTAAAATTCTACCTTGCAAGTCTTAGAATTTTCCAGAACATAATGATGTATCTGAGGTATATGTTTATCAAAAAAAGGACCCACTTGATTCTATATAACATGACAAGACATCCGAAGTACTTTCCACCCGGAGGAAGTGAGACCCAAGGAAGAGAATGGGTGCCTCTTCTCGGCCGGTCAGAGAAAACCAGTATAGGGGTCGAGTTGGAAATCCTCGGTCAACTCAACCTCCCCCCAACAACCGCAAGCACAAATCGTATCAGTATTAAATGCATGCATGATTTTAGAGCACATAGAATCCATGGAACGAGGTGAAGAGTCGGTCTTGTCAAGTAGATAGTGCCTTCGAGCATTGCATTTCACCTCAACAATGATCCACCAACCTTTAGAAGTCTAAATGATGATCTCTAATAATACGATGCAAGTAAATGGACCCCTTTTGCACTCGTCTCAGTGCAAGTTGTGATGTTCAATCGTTACATAAACAGTTATGAGCTCATAGGTAAGAGATTCCAAATCTTTGCAATACTTCTTCTACCTCCTCCTCCACATATAAGCTCTCTACAACTCAAAGCACAACCACATCTATCTTTTTCGCCCTCGTCCTCGTACAAATTTAATCATTGGAAGGTCTCTCAATTCTTCAAAAAAGACTTGTTTTGCAGGCATGCCAGTTCTTCAGACATCTTTTTCAGCAATGAAATCTCCATATTAACTATGATGCCGAAGCTTACTCATCTTTCTGAAATCCATAACCTCGTCAAGTAAAGTCTTGTAGACTTGTGGCAGTAGCTCATTCAATAGAGAGATTAAATTATCAGAAACATTCCAAAGCTATTAAGTTAGCTAGCTTGACAGAAAAAAAAAAAAAAACACGGAGACAGAGAGAGAGAGAGACCAGAAAGGTGACTTCTCAGTTTTTACTCTCGGGATTTCAACATGAAAACTTTTCAATAACTTGAGAAAGAAGACTTTATGTCAAAACATAAATCTTCTTACTGCCATGCACATCTTTGAGGAAAGGTTATCCTTTTCAGACTGACAGGTTTTTGTGCCGAAGTAATCTTCAATCAAATATTCGTATCAGTAGACCTTAAAAAATGCCCCTTTCATGCTGTTGAGCTACAAAAGGCTCCCTCACCTAGTCAAATCTTTTTGGCAATGAGTGGTGGTGAGAAGAAATATATATTCACTGCTATGGAAAGTCGAGTTAACTACAAATGTACAAGATTCTACAGGGAGTACGAGCCAACTAATAGTAAGTGCAGTGTTCATTTCTAAGAAAATCAAACTAACAGAAACTCGGCAATCTTGAGCGCCTCTCCTCTCAAACAAAATCTCACCGCGGCTAGCCGTGCGGGAAGACAATCGAGTGAAGGAGGTTGCAGCAGTTCATTAGGTGCCCTTTATTCGTTGAAAAACTTGCACTTTGGGCCTCTATCATTCTCACTTCCAGTACTGTTGAGGCCCATTTTCCAAATTAGTTGGTGCCAGATGAAAAGGGCCCACATTAAGTCACCGACGAGCCCAATTATAAATGTGCCAGTTGTACCACACCCTATCCAACCATGCAAACGAATGGACCTACCAGACCCCACCAGAAAAAATCCAACCACGCAGACGCCTTCCTTAATCTTCTTTTCCTGCTTTCTTTTCTTGTTCGGGTAAAAAAAAATAGACGAAGCCCAAACAATTTTACAACTATAGGAAATAATTCATAATATTTTACTAGTTATTCTTTAAATTTTATTTTGAAAAAAGGATTAATAGAAAGAGACTAGAAAACTTGTAAATATACTCTTCTCATTTTTTATAATTCATAGGTTTTTTTCTTTTTATATTTGTTTTTTAAATAAATCACAAAAATTAATTAATATAATATCACTATTTATTTTCTGATGACCATAAAAATTTAGAGGGACAACATGAAAGTACAATAAAACGAACCTTTTCATTACATTATAATCAAATAAAACAACTATTTTCATTACATTATAATCAAATAAAATTGAAGGGATTAATAATTGGGATATACAATCGTTGAGTTATGCTTACTTATATTAACATATTGAAAAGATAAATTTTATTGTGATCGGGAATTACTAGTTGCATTCAATTAAAATATGAAAATTAGATAAATTAGAAAAGAAAAATCCTAAATTTATATATATTTTCACCACATTTAGTGAGTCATAATTTTCATATTTTCTTTTATTTTTATGTCTGGTTTTTTTTAAGATGGGTCAAAAAAATAATTAATAAGATATTACTAATTAGTCCCTAAAATTCATAAAATTTTCCAATTAATGGTACTTTTAAGAAAATTTATTCCATAACTTTAGGTTTTTACCGAGTGAATGATCCTAGATGGTCTAAGAAAACACCCCCAGCACATTAATATTCGAATATATTTAGATGACTCTAATAAAAAAAAATTAATACTACCCTCGAAGTTTGAATCCATAAAACGAAATAACGAAGTGTATGTTTTTACTTATTTTATCATGCTCATGACTTGTTTCAATACAAAATTTAAAATCCACTTATTGAAAAATAAAATAAATCAAAGTTCACTTTTTCCTTGCCTTGCAATAGCGAGTGTTGCTGAAATGAGTAAACGTCGATTAATGGTATCGCATGCTACTGTCTCTTGTGCTGGGGCTCTATCATTCATGTCGTGCGCGGATGCATTATGTACATCCCTTGATAACTTTCAAGCCAGGCACATTCTTAAAATACATCCAAATACAATCTGAGATGTAAAAATCACGTTTTTTCATTAGAAGTTCTTGTAACCCAAGCACATGATAAATTATTTGAATGAATATTAAAAATAAGATAAAAAAACATTTGCACAAGATAAGGAATTTGGTATGTTTATTTAAAAATGTGGTTATGATTATTTTTTAGAGTATTTTTTATTTTAAAATATATTGAAATAATATTTTTTTAATTTTTAAAAAATTATTTGTAATATTAGAATATCAAAACAATCTAAAATATAAAAATAATAAATTTTAATCAAAATAAATTAAAATTTTTAAAAACACTGGCTAACCTATGTTCTCAAACACTTTTTTAATCTTGCTTGACTTTATTCTTTTTTTTTTACTTGATTCTACGTATAGTAAAGTCTATTTGGTAATATAACTAATATTATTTTTTAAAATATTTTTTATTTGAATATATATCAATTTTTAAAATATTTTTTCTGATATAAATACTTTAAAATGATTTTAAAAAATTAAATTAATTTTTTTTAAGAAAAGCCTATTCAACTATAACCTCAAATGTGTCCCAAATAAAATAAAATTAAAATGGTCATATTTAATCGCCCGAAGGGGGCAGGGCAAATATTGACGAAGCAAGCAACAAGGAAGATCAACAAACTATAGCCAACGGCAATAGCTGACCAGTTCAAGAAAAGCACTCACTACCCAATCCAACGTGGTCGCGGAAATAAGAAGTAAAATAAAAAAACCAAAGACAGTGCTAAACCGACCAAGAAATGGATGGGAGGGGAACACGTTGGGCACCGCTGCCGTCAACAAATCAAGCGGCTCGGTGTTTTTTCCTGATCAGCTTGAAAATATGTCTTTAACAAAAAATAAAAGCAGTCCACTTGCGAGTAGACAATTATACAAGTGAAGCGTCCGTCCGTCCTTGTTTTGTGATTTGCTGCCTCAAAGCTATGGAAAGCAGTCGGTGAATGGGTATGATGCCAGCTGGAGTTGTCAACTGCCCAACTGCTTCTCAGTGAAGTTACATCACAGGCCCACCATAAGACTCCAAAATCCATTAAATATTGCCACGTCGGCGACTATGATGCCGTCATGATGGTGATTCGTTTTATATTTCGCGGTGGGTGCGTAGTTTTCAAGCGAGGATTATTTTGTGTTTCAAGAGTATTTATAAAAAAATATTTTTTTTATTTTAAATCAAATCATTATAATTTTAGATGGTTTTATATGTTAATGTTCAAAATAATTTTTTAAAAATAAAAAATATTATTTTAATTTATTTTTAAATAAAAAATATTATTTTAAAAAAACTAAACTTCTTAGTACCCTATTCATCATTGCAGAGCGCGCCTCTACTCCCTGTATCCTCATCGAATTTTTTTTAAACAACTTGCAACCTTGTGGAAGCAAAAGGAGGTGGGGAGATAAAATAATGGAGAACAAAATGGCGAATGGGAAGACAAAAATTCGCAACAAAGTAGATTACTATTATGCCCTTGTATTTTTTATGAACGCAACATTTAAAAGGATCGAACTGATATTTTAATGATATCTGTCTCTCTCTCTCTCTCCACAGATTGAAGAGATTGGTTTGTGTGGGGAATGGTGGAAAAGTAAAATTAAATTAAACATTTTGTGAAATCATTGTGCATACATATACCGTGGGTTATAGTGATGCCATGTTTTCTTCGTCGCTGAAGTTCTTTTTTTCTATTCAATTTTATATTTTTAAATTGGTTGAATTAAGATCAGATTTGGCAGTTTGCTTCAATTAACTATGGGTAGGGTTATGTGATTTCAGGGGGAAAAACAGGGGCAAAAAAGCTGACATGTGTGGTGCATGAGCCGGTGTGTAAAAAGTACCACCAAGCTAAAGCGCTAGTGCAAGGTCCTTCAATGTCAAAATGTCACCTTTCTCTCGTGGCGTTAAGTTGGTGGCGCGTGGAGGTCCTTTCACTTTTGTTTCTTCTCCTCTTTATTTTCTCTCTTTCCCTCCATTCCCATGCAAATTCTCTCTAAAATACGAAGATGTCATGCTAATTTTTATGTCAAATTTAATTGTTTTTTATTTTTTATTTTTAAATTATTTTTTATTTTATTATTCAATATAAAATTAATTGTAAATTAAATATCATACTTTTTTTTATTTATTTTTATAAGAAAATGTTGGACTTCTAACCCAGGTTACATAAAGTTTTCTTTTGATTTATTTTTTAAAATATGTATTTAGTTTAAACTGCTATAAAATGAATTTTTACTTACAAAATAAAAAAACCTTGTTATTTTAGCTTTTATAAAATTAAAATTTGAAATAAATTTATATATAGGATCAATACAAAAACTATTTTATTAATTAAATATTTTTTTCTTTATAATTAAAAAACAAAAACAACCATAACATCAAACCAAACAAGCTCCTAACAAACATGATTATTATTAAGGCTTTCGGTGGACTCTGGCTCCTTAACATCGTCACAAGGCGGAGCTTGTTCGTTTCACGGAGTGATCTTCATCAAGAACAATCTTGATCCATTTCTAATAAAGTGGTTTGTATTTTGTGATATTGGGAAGCTAATTACATGAAAGTTTCCATTGAGATCGCTTGCGAAGTTTGGTGCATGGAGTTGAGGGGTATCAACCCCATTAGTTTCCAAAATAAAACTAATGCATGCATTTAATGGTCATAATTTTTTTTAGTATTTTAGTAATTTGTTGCAAAATGATATGGAAGTGGATTAAAAGTAGTAAGGGTTTGTGTGCTTTACCTAATATATTTTACAAATAGTAAATATTCTACATGTAAATCGTTTTCTTGTAAAATGTTTTTTTCAATAAAGTACTTTACATTTGAAATATTTTTGAGTGTTTTTAAATAAAGTATGTGACATGTAAAATATTTTTTAGTAGTAATGATAATGATAAAAAAAATATAATATTGAGATAATGATAATGATGAAGAGATGATAATAATTGTTATGATAATAGAGGAAAAGGAGAAGAAGATGATCATAATGCTAATAAAGAAAGATGTGGTAATGGGGGAGGATACGGTGGTGAGATAGAGATAATGGTTGTAATAATTTGATGATGTTATAAATGTATTACTATTAGTAAAATATTTTATGGAATTTTATATATTGAAAATATTTTTCGATAAACAAATTAAGTTTTAAGAAAAATTGTAAAATATTTTTTATTAATTATTTTTTGTTAAATATTTCATGGTAAATAAATACAAGAAAATACTTTATGGAAATATTTTTCTGAAAAAAAACATAAATAGTACAAGAAATATGAACTTGTAAAATATTTTAAACAAAACAAACCAACTCCAAATGTTGCAAATCCAAGTTTAAGTTTCCTTAAATAGAAAAATAATGTTTTGCAATTATATATACTCTTTTAAATAATAAAAGCCTTTATTAAACAGGTATTATAACATATTAAACAAAAGAAAAGTAAAAATTATTTACATAATCAAATAATTAATATCTAAAATAATAAATGATCAGGGAAGATCAAAATCTATTCACATGAAAATTAATAATACAAAACCACAAATAATAATAAAAAAATTAGGTTAAAAAGATCTAAAAAAATGTGATATTAATATAAATATTTATCACATGTAAAATAATTATTAAAGTTAAAAAATTCACCATTGGTATTTTAAATAAATATAGTTTAAATATTTTTTATCTCAATTTTTTTTAATCTGATTGAAAATTATTTTTCTATCTTTATGATCATTTTTAGTTGTATTAAAAAAAATAGTGAATGGAATTCATTTTTCAATCAGAGAAAAAAATTAACCTCTTCAAAACAGAATTTTTGTTTGAATTTAAAAGAGGAAAAAACACTTATTGTAAATCATTCAAAAAACTATACGCAGTGTACTCAATTATTATTTTTACAAACATTAAAAAAAATGCCATTGGAAAATCATAAATCACCGATTACCACTAGTGTTTCTGTGTGTGGAAACTAATACACGAGGATATATCAATATGTGATATATAAAAATCATATTAATTTAATGTATGTAATATTTTAATTCATGTAATTAATATTGCTAAAAATATGCTATAAAACACACCATGTTATATTATACAATAACCATACATATTAGATTGAATTCTATTATAAAAATAAGATAGTATAGAAAGAAAAGTTAATTTTCAGCTGGCTGAGAATGAAGATGCATTGGAGCACAAGAATTGATTAGTCAAGAACAGGCAAGATCAAACCAAGCGCAAAGGGGCGAGGCCTGGAAAATACAATGAACTTGAAGGCAGGCGCTGGAGTCATTGGATGACAAGCCTGAGGGCATGCATTTATAGAGAGAATTCGTTCAATCAAGCACCTAAAATATTTTTAAAAATTCTACTTTAAGAAAACCAGACTAAAAACATGTTATTTTTCCACTTATTTTTCGTGATGAAATATATAAAAAAATAGTTCTTAGTTTATTTTTCAAGTACAGCAAAATATATAAAAAAAAATCCATTTTTCATAGAATTTATTTATTTATTAAAAAAAATTCTCAACTAACAAATGGACCTTAATTACTTTTCATATTTTTCCTGCCCTTCTTTACTGGAATAGCATATTGAAGATAATTTGAGAACCTTAACCTCTTTCCTGGAGCAGTTAGGGTTTAAAAATTAGGTTTGCCTTCTAAGTTTCTATGCCATTGTCAACGAACGTGGATAATCTCCACCTCCCCTTCGGATTGAAAGCCTAACAACACATCAAAACATATAGGAATTGAAAGTTCAAACCTCACATGGCCTCAATCACGAAAATGAAAAATAGGCTGAGTAGGGGATGCCCCGAGAGAAGGGAAAGGCTCGTGATCAAGGGATCCACAGTTTTTCACGAGATGGTTTTCGAGGAAATTGTTTGGTATAAAGGTGCTTGTTTGTATAAGTGGGTGCTGGATGATACTTTCGAGGCTAAGATCTCTATGTTCATTTTTTTTAATTACGTTTATTTTCCTGATAAAGTTATAATTATGCTCGTTTTTACATTATGAAAATTATTTTTAAAAATTATTTTTTTAATTAATATTTTTTATTTTTTTAGATTATTTTGATATATTAATTTTAAAAATATTTTAAAAAATAATCACAACTACATTTTCAAACATTTTTTAAATTAACTTTTTTTAATTACATGCTACAGATTCAATTTAGTAGAAGAGGAATATTAAGGTTTTCGTTGGGATATTAATATACCAAGTGTTTGAATTTTTTTTTTTCAGAATTGATGTTTCGACTTTAATTTTCATTGTTTGAGTTGTTCATCTATTAATAACATTATAATAACTACTTCGATGGATGTAGCTTGAGAAATTATTAGTTTATCTATTAAGAGATGACATAGAATCTAAAACCTCAAAGGAATACCAGCATTGAAATCACTTGTACATCATGTCATCAATTATAAAAGTATTTGTTTGTTTTTGTAGTGAAAAGAAATTTTTCAAATTTTTAAATTATTTTAATGTATTGGTGTTAAAAATAAATTTTAAAAAATAAAAAGATATATATTATTTTAATATATATTCAAACAAAAAATTTTAAAAAACAATAACCATGACAAGTCCAACCATTATTTAAACCCAATAAAACATATTCACAACTTTTTTTTTTTGATTTACGTGTGGTGTTCGAGCCAGCTTATGCACACCATGACTAATTCACACGGCTTACTGAACATCTTACAAGCCCAATAAACAGGTAAGACATCACGGGGGTGACAGTCTTCGAGCCAACTTATGCATACCATGACTAATCCACACAGCTTACTAAACATCCTGCAAACCCAATGAACAGGTAAGACATCACGGGGATGACAGTCGTGCATGGTAAGGTTCGAATCCAGCTGCGGAGAAAGGAGATAAATCCCTCCTACCGCTAGAGTAGAACCCCACTTACAACTTATTCACAACTTTGATTTTACAGGTGCATATCTTGAAAGCAAAACGTTTTTAAAATTGGTAAAAGGGAACCCATAATCATATTCATGTTCGTGACATTTAATAATTTTTTCGTTTTGGATTTCATATCATCAATTAAAAGATTTCAATAAATCTTCACAAAAACATATATCGAGACACTTGATTATATTATTATTAACAGATGGGCGTTGATTATATTATTATTAACAGATGAGCAACTTAACTGATAAAATATAAAATTGAGGCTTCCATTTTATAAAACTAAAAAACAATTCAATCGCATAATATATCATTATCCATCTTCTTATTATCAGTCGAGGGGAGAGCCGGAGTCAATTTTGTTGACTTGTATTGAAGATACTCCATAGCTCGCTCTTACATCCTCCTGCTATTAACGTTTGTTTGCTAAAAAAATAAATTTTGTATTTATTTATTATTTAAAATTTAATTAATAAAAAATATTTTTCAGTCAATAAAAAAATTAATTTAATTTTTTAAAAAATATTTTTTTATTTTAAATACAAAATACTTTCTAGAAGTTATGAAAAATTTAAAAATATTATATTATTAATCATATCAAATTTATCCTCAAACTTTTAATTGATATATATTTTCTTGGATTTTTTTTTATTTTATTAATTAAAATTTAATTTAATTTAATTTTTATATTAATTTTGATTTTTGTTTTTTTATTGTTATTTGTTTTTTTTCTTATTTTTTTAATTAATATTTTTATCTATTAAATTTAATACTTATTATTTTGATTGTTACTTATTTTATTTGAAATAATTTATGAAATTTTAATTATATTATTTTAATATTTTATTTGTTAAACTTGATCTCTATTATTTTTCTTATTATTTATTTTATTTGAGATAATTTATAAAATTATATATATTTTTTAATTTTATTCTCATTCAATTTTTTAATTTGTAAGATTTATTTTTTATTATTTTAATAAAATTAAAAAAATAAAAAAATAATAAACTATTTTCTAACTCATTTTTCATAATATAACAAAACATTGAAAAATATTTTTTAATTTATTTTTTATAACACTGTCAAATATAAAAAAATAATTTATTTTTTTAAAATACTTTTTAAAATAAAAAACTATTTTTCAACAAATAAATACACCATAATTTTTCATATCATTGGTTTTTTTTTTTTTGGTTTGGCAACCCAAAGGAATATTATGTATTTTTCTACCATTAGTCAATCATGAAATTTTTTAATTTTCTTTTTAAATATAACCTTAATATTACTTGATAACTCTGTAATTATGAAGATCTTCGAAACTTAATCGAGATACTTTGATCTGTAATTCATCCATCTTCGGTGTGGGATGGAGAATAATAAAATGGATTAAAATAACATATTTTTTTAACAACATGTATAGCCAACCATCCCAACATGACGGCTGTATATCTTTAAATAGTCAATATATTCGATCTCCTGTTCACACCGTGCAAAAGGAAACACCAACAATCGACATATTTTCAAGACGATCAATTTGGTGTTATATATATATATATAAAACACTAACAATAGAAAGGCACGGGGGAAGTGCAAATAATGTGGCTGTGAGTGAGATACACGGCGAAAAGGGGTAGCGTGGAGTTCGTAGCTTTTGTTGAATAAAACGACAAAGTCAAAGGGATTCAACTGGAATCACGTGAGATTCGTACAGGCTGGTTGTGGGACCTTCCTACGTGGAAGCCATCTCTTGAAAAAAAAAAAACCCACTATAATTTAACCCTTGCTGTAACAGTAGCTCTTTTTGAGCGGTTCTCTTGATGTTACGGATTTGTACTCAGAGCGTGTTTGCTTGTGGGCGTGTTAAAAAAATATTTATAATTCTTTTTTAATTTTTCAGTATATTAATATTAAAAATAAATTTTAAAGAATAATAAAATATTATTTTCATATATTTTTAAATAAAAAACAATAGCCTTCGTGATTACAATCCCTATTTTATGAGCTGTAAATGAAGCCACCTAGTCAAAAAGGTTTCGGCCCCACTTTCCGTTTTAAAACGTTTGTATTGTGTCAAACAGCTCTGTCCTTCCTGTCATGTTCTAAACGCTCGCCTCTCTCTCTCTTAAATAATGCTTGAAAATGAGGGCATGGTGACTGTGAAAATCTGTCGTGTACGAGGCTGGTTTTCTTAATTTTCCTTTTATACACCGATAAAATATTGCCTTGTCTCGCCCGAATCCCAAAACTGCCCCTCCACCTTCACCCTGAACTTATTTCGACAGGTGATTCTTGCGTTTGAGAGTGTGTCCTGGATATTGTTATTGAAAGCTTTGGCTTGGTGCGTGCTTACTCCATTCACTCAAGATTACTAAAGTATTGTGGCATGCACTTCAAGTATGAGTTTAAAAACCACTTGATTATTTTACTTCAGATATCCTTTTTAATTTTTATTATATATATCACTATCTTATTCTTTTTCTAATGCTCATTGTGCTACTACAACACTGTTTGGGGGTGTTTTATGAAAATTTATTTTTTTTATTTTTAAATTATTTTGATGTGCGGCTATTAAAATTAATTTTTAAAAATAAAAAATTATTTAAATATATTTCTTACACAGAAAAACGACTCTAAAAAACAATACTTCCGAACACAATCTCCTACAAAAATTATAATCATGCGCTTTTAGACCTTATTTTCTTTGTTGATACCTGACAAATCCTTTGGTAGCCTAAAATGGTAAAATGACAGAGGGCAGACTACCCAGAATCGGACCTGCAACAAAATTGGGTCCACGAACGGAATTCTCGAAAACAAAATAACAAAGTAAAGCGCGCGCGCGACCGGGGGAACGCCCTTGTTCCCGTCTACCCTCCCCCCATCAGCTTTACAAAGGCCAGTTTCCTGGAAGAACCCTCTCTACCTATTTCTATTAAAAAAGGCAGCTAGCCCATTGGGCACTGGACCAAGTTCGTTCATCTCTCTGTCTCTCTCTCTCCCCCCGTTCCACTTTCTTTCCCACTCCGTATATAAATGTCCTTATCCAACTCTCAAAACCAAGCCATTAACCCAAGCTCTCTCCTTTTCTTTGAAGCTCACTCTCTGTGATTCTAATTAATATGGAAACAATGAACATGTGCTCTACTTCTTCTTCAGATTCTTAAGCTTCGGTGTCTTCTTTCAATGGCAATAAAACACCAAGAAGTACCGATAAATCTGCCAGAATTAAAGGTCCATGGAGCGCAGAGGAAGACAGGATTTTGACTGGGCTTGTTGAGCGACATGGACCAAGAAATTGGTCCTTGATAAGCCGTTACATAAAGGGCAGGTCTGGGAAATCATGCAGGCTCAGGTGGTGCAACCAGCTAAGCCCAAATGTGGAGCACCGTCCATTCTCTCCAGCTGAAGATGAAGCAATCCTGGTTGCTCATGCCAGATATGGTAACCGATGGGCCACCATTGCCAGGTTGCTTCCAGGTCGTACCGATAATGCGGTCAAGAACCACTGGAATTCCACGTTGAAGAGAAGGGCAAGACAACGCCAAAGTCAAATGAATTTGGAAGGCAACTCTGATAGTAATTATGGCAACAATAACGAATGCATTGATATTAATATGACATCAGGATCTATGGCAGACGGCATGGTGAGAGAGGAGGAGGATGCGTTGACCGCGTTGACTCTTGCCCCGCCGGGGATTGGTGGTGCAGTTTGTGGTGGCAATGGTGGAATGGTGGTGGAGAGTTTTCCGGCAGGATTTTGGGATGTGATGAGGGATGTTATTGCAAGGGAAGTAAGGGAGCATGTGAGTTCTACACGATATATGTGAGAGTCCTTCAGGGTGGTTTCTTTGATTAGGAGTAAATGAATTAGAGAAGAGGTGAAACAAATCTTGGCAGAGGGATTTGGTTAATTTGCTCAGCCATTAAGATTTTACCACTATGGGTTTTTTCATGTAAAACTCTTAGATTAGATTACCTTCGTCGATCTTTTGTCTGACAAATCTTGGAATAAAATTTTTGAGAATGAATCTTGGAATTAACTGCGAAAGAGAGATTTTAAAAGAACCTTCCTCAAATGCACATGTCAGCTTGTCTCCTGCCGATCGAGCTACTTTTCCCATCGTATACAGAGAGAAGTAGAGGCAGAATTATGAGAATATTAAAACAAGAATGAGAGTATTCGATCAAGAAAACTAAAATTTTGAGAATCTTTATCATCTCAACATAAGGATCTGAGGAGTTGCTATGGCAGAGGGATTTGGATTTCAGGATACTTCTTTTCAAATAAAGAATTAGAGGAGCTTGGATGCTAAAAACTTGGTGAACATCTTTTGAGCAGCACACTGACCCCCTCCGTTCTCCGGTCATTATCGATGATTTTTTTCAGGTTGCTGGTTTCGTCAAAGTTTTTTTGTTTCTTTAAATGATATCATAGTCTCATTATTGAATTTTTTTATATGTATCCAAGATTTCATTATTTTGTTTTAATTCTCTCTTTTTCCCCCGCTCTTCTCCTTGAAATTTATCTGTTCATCTTAATTATTTGTATAAAATATAGCACTTCCTAGCTATGATTTTTTAAAAAAAAACAAAAAACATAATTCCCATAAAATTCCCAATTTCCAGCTGCAAATGTCATCAATCTCCGACATTATTCGTTTTTGCTGACATTAAACGTTAATGCTTTCTTGCTGGCAGATACACACACACACAATTGCACATTCAGCCTAGTCCATCACGAGAAATTCAAAATTCGAGAACAAATACATTAAAATTATACTATGTGCTCAGTGCAAGATCATTTCATCACCCTTGATTATCACTGAAAGAGAATTAACTTGATAATTAAGGTGGATTTGGCTCATATATGCCGAGTTAGTAGTGTCATGAACCTTGACGAACAGCTGGCCAGATATCTATCATCATTAATGGTCGCCCCCATCTTGTTTACTATCGCAAGACATCAAGAAGCTCTACTAAACCAAGTATCAAATTTATCGATTGTGGCATGCTCGTTTATTCTTTTATCTGATTAAGAAATATAATTAGTGCTCCAAATTGAAAGAAAATTACTCTCAAGGCTCAAGATCAAAGAGAATATTAGTAACCTTAGACATGGCATGACGAAAACAGGAGCATTTCTTTCATCCAGGTGTGACATATTCACAGGGTTGCTGTCCCACTTTATAGCAGCAACACTTTTGGATTTTTATATTTGATCAGGGCTGCAAAGGCATGCATGTTCTAAATGTGCAAAATACTAAACGACACTCCATAATAGATGCATGGTCCTTGGTCACATTGCCTCCCCTTCGTCAGACCACTCGATTGGTCTTTCTCGTGGAGCCCAGCCCTGGCCCTCTTACTTGGAGTGTGAATTATTAACTTGTAACTATACATTGAATATGTACGTACTGGGGTCAAAAGAATGTTTCAGGACTCCCAGAAAATACCAAAACACCGACAAAATATTTCTTCAGTTTTTAAAGCCTGATTTTGTTAGAAATACAATTATAAATGATATAGCAGACAAAAAAAAAATTGATAGAAAATATATAGTATGTGATTTTTATTTTATTAGTAATATAATCATAGATTTATAAAAAAAATTATCAAGTCAAACAAAAAGATCTACTATCAATTCTCTCAGTAATTATGGTATATTACTAATAGAATAAATCAATGATAAATTTATTAGTGATTATATGTATATTATCAACAAAATTAACCTATCAAAGAAATATTTTTTTGGTATTAAATCTAATTATTTTAAAAAATAAAACAAAAAAATAATACATTTACAAAGAATGAAACATAATTAAATTAAAATAAAAAACAAATTTATAGTATTAATTTTTAAAAATATTATTTAATACAATTTATATATCTAAGCAACAAAAGTTAGAAAAGGAAAAAGAGACGAATTTTCACTAGAATCTGAAGGCAACAAGAGGGAGCACAGGTACTAGTAAGAGCTACCAATAGCTACTGGATAACATTTAATTTATCCATCAATTGGATTGTCTTGCTCTAACTTGAGTTCCCTCAGTACTAAGTTGGGTCGTCTGAACTTGAACATATTCTTGTATGATTGCTTAGATGATCAATGATAGCACGATCTGGACTGCGAGGCCCCAACAATCAAGACATTACAGCCTACTTGCATATCCTCAATCATAATTTTGGAGATCGAGGAATCATATCTATATCTCTTATGCAATTAGGTGTCATATATTTCTTGTAAAAAAAATCAAGAAATATAAAAAAAATAATAACATAGAAAAATGTTTGAATCCAACTTACCATGAACTTCTGGGTTTGGCTTTCCACGAGATATTACACAGTAATTTATATAAAAAAAGCTATTGTTAGTTAAATATTTTTATATAATATAATAATTTTAAAAAATTATTATATAAAATAAAATCTTACCATCCGTTTTGCATATAAAACAAATAAAATGGATTCACCAGTATGTAATTATGGAACCATGAATCTCCTCAGTCTAGTTCTTTAAAGCGGACTATTACAATCTCAAGAAATGCTTCGATATCACGTTCTGGAGATAAGCATTCCAAATAACCTCTAAGATATCTAGATGTTTGAAATTACTAGCCAATTCCTTTCTCATATACCCTATGACTAATAATATACAACTCGTAACTAATATCAAAATAATCCAAGATGTGTTGAGACAAGTCAAATTATTGTATTACTCGATCAAGAAAATGCATCTTAAATACATCAAATCACTACATTAAAACTTGTACTAACCATGACTCAAATTCCTCATGGCATATCAACAAAAATGAAATTATCAAATCCTTAGTATATGACATTCATATAATCTATTGGAACATATAAAAGATCTATATTAGAAAACAAGTTAAAACTAAGAAATTGACTCTCAAAAAACAAAAAAACAAAAAAACTTTTGTAAGCCATACATGGTGAAGTTGTTTGGCATCTAACTTGTTATGATAAAACTCATGGATATAAGTGAGATTTAATGTAAAATGTCTAGCTCCACATTGTCTGATATGACAAACCATAAAATTAATATAATTTTTACATTTAATTTATATATAAATAGCATGTTATTTAAAATTTATTAAATTTTATTACTGCTTAAATCTTATAGAGATCAACCTTTAGGTTCCAGGGTCAAATATATTATTATCCCAGCTCTATGAACATTTTATAAGTAAATGCTCTCATGAACAGAGTTGTATTAATTTAAATTGATAGTTTTAACTTATTATTCAGAATAGAATTACTATTAACAGTCAATGTATTCCCTATATCAAAATATTTAAAATAATCATATCTTGAGAAATGATAAACACCTTGTTATTTTTTTCTTTTCTTTAAACATGTTTTACATAGCTTTCAGTAGAAATATGCAACCATGACCCTCTTTATTGTAATTAAGAAGGTCTCAAATACATAAATGCCAATAGAGAAATGCAAATATACCCCCCTCTAATTATAGATAGTTGTGGCTTAAAGTTACCAATAAAGAAATCCAAGTATGACCCTCCACTAACTGTAGTTATAAATGGCTTAAAAGTCCTTAAATAGCATTTGAAAAAATACTAGCATTGTATTGCTTATAGTACTTATGAAAAATAAAACATTCAAATACACACACTCAAGCATACATGAATAATTGATAATTTGTTGAAACTGCTAAGAGGGTCTTAAAATTAGCATCCAACCACATCTATTTGATACAATCACTTTTATAAGCATTGGTCGAAGACACTTATTTAAGTAAACAACATATAAATTATCTTTATCAATCAACCCCCATATCCTATCACTAGAGCTCCGTCTAGCAAGAGTCTTTTTAACATTGCAACGCCATGTAATGTGGATGTCATCTCACCAACATGTAGGTAGAACTTGTGACTATTGCACCTCTATAACCCTATCAATAATTAATATATGGTAAATATGTATATCATATAACTTATCGATCTTCTAGAAACCAATATTTATATATAAAAAAAGTAAGCAAACACATTCATATAACTCCATTATTGCACACTGACAAAGTGTCATGAGATCACTCCCCTAAAAATCAAGTAAATTATGCAAAATTATTTAAACATTTATATAATTTAAATTTTAAATTTTTTATTCAACTCAAATATAGTGAATTAACCTTTTCGTTCTAAATATCATTAGAATGATGTTGGTCCTACAAGTATAAAATTGATAAGTCATCTAGCACTAAATCCACAACCAAGTGGTTTTATCTATTAGCACCGCTAGAAGCAAATGAACCTTCTCAAGTATGAACCATGTTTATTGTCAACCCCTTTTCTTAACAAAATCATTGGTTTTTTGGGCCTAAACCCTATTTTTCAAACCATTTTTTTCCTAAAAAAATAAATAACACCCTTATAATATATATATATATATATAATTTATCAAAATAAGAATCTCGAAAAAGGAACAAAGAATACAAAATCAATTTGAGTAAGAATTTTCTTTCTCAGCTTCAATATGTTTTTTGAGGCAATATTAATGTTTAAAAGAATCACCATTAAACCTTTTATTGTCAAATGAAACTCAATAATACCATAATAGATCTTTTTTGTGCTCTAAATCGTTGGAAATCAATGACCTTATGTCTTTTCTCTAACATTTGACGACTTTCTCTCTACTCTCAAACTCAAGGACTAAAAAATAAATAATTTTTTGGATTAAAATTGAGTTTTTGAAAATTATAGGGACTATAAAGGTTGAAGAGAGAAAGTAGAAGGATACAAATAAATTTTTGAATCAAAATTTAGATTGGTGATGGAATTTATCAGTAGTTTACACTTTAGTCACGTATGTTTTAATTTGTCCTAAACTTAACAAATGATACCTCTATTTTGATATAGAAGAACACAATAAAAAAATTAAAAAGAAAATTTACTCCAATAAATATCTAAGACATTTCACTATATGTAAGCGTGTGTATATCACAAACGACCAATCTAGAATCCATTTACAATGAAACCCAATCTTATTAGAAATTCTTCCCAATACAAAAACAAAAAAATGAATAAGGTATCAAAATAATAATAATTTGTAATATTAAATTACCTTTTCTCAAATGCCATTTACATGGTTAATAGAAAGACATTAAGAGGGAGCTAACCTCATTGGAGAATAGAGTTGGGCAATGCAACTTAAAAAACTTGTATCTTGCTAAGAAAGTGTTTGGTACTATGGTAGCGATAATGGTTATAGTTTGAAAAAAATTATTTTATAAAAAATATTTTTAATTGAGATTGGTTAAAAAAATATATATTTGGTGAAAACTATGGTTGAAATTAAGATTGAACAAAAAATAATTTAATGTGTTACGTTAAAAATGCTTTTGAAATTGAGTTTACAAAATAATATATATATATTGATAGTTTTTAATTTAAATATTATAGATTTAACTATTACTATTATATCATAAAATAAATAATACTTTATATAAAATATTTTTTAATGTTCTATTAAACTATTTACAATTCCATCACGTATAAAATACATCCAAAAAATATTATAATTTTCATAAATTTTTTAAAAGTGCAACAACATTAAGTAAAATATAATCAGGTATAAAATTGTAATTGCAATCAAATTCTGCAAATGCTACGTCATCAAGCAATTTTTATCTAATTTATATAATGTCATTGAATAATTTTTAACACTAATTTTTTAAATTAAAAACAATTAAAAATAAAAAAAATATTTTTTTTATTTTGCTATATCGAACCCTGTTCAATTTATTTTTTAGTTTTAAATTGGTTGGCCGTAATAGTGAAAAATATCTTTATTGTTCATTGAATAGTGTAGCCATGCTCCACTGGTCACGTGATAAGTGGAGCATGACTACACTTTGTATAGGATTTATCCATATAAAAAATAATAAATATTTGTTTCTTGTGATTTTTGTAAATCTATAATACAATCATAGTTTATGATGGATTTTATCAATAAAAAAATATATTTTTTATAATACCAAATAATAATATTTGTGATTTTGAATTAACCTCACCTGCAACTGTAATATCATACGGCATTAAAATTATTTTAAAATCTAACATTATTTGGCTATTCAAATCAATTAATATCAATAATTAATGAATGATCAAATTGAATAAATTAGATTTGATGTTCCTAATAAATTAATTTTTAATTTGATATCTCAAATCGAGATCCAATTTAATTTCAAAAAATTTCAATACTTCGAGATGATATATACTCCAAAAGTAATTTAGATTTTATTCCATCCTGAGTGTTGTAACAGTGAGGAACAAAATGGATTTGATTGCACCTCGTTCGCCGCCACCATTGCGATTACAAGTGAAATTATTAACAGAACGCTTTCCTTTTCAGCATGTGTACGAGACTGGCCATTCTAGGATATGTCTGGGAACCCTCCATATGCTAGATCGATTCTAAACCCTATCTGCATTTTGATCGAAGGCCATGATGCCAAACACAACCTCATCAACCCAGGCACCATATTCTCTCTGAGTACCCGTTTGTCACATCGACAAGACAAAATTTGACTCAAAACTGACTAGTCCCAACTGTATCATCCAGCACATAGAAACCTGCAATCTTTGCGTGTAGGTGAGTTATGCATGAAGCTTCACCAGTTTTTACACGGTGTCCAAAACAGACACCACTGGCTAAAGTTATCCACAGAAAATCATATTAGAAATTACATCGCATATGGGTACCAGCACAGTAAATTTCACTGTGTTCGGAGGATCAATGGTCGGATTGAAAGTCCATTGTTATAAAACTTGCCAAAACATAAAGAAAAAAGATTTTTCCAAGATTTCAAAAAAAAATAATGATATCATTTTAAAAAAAAATCAAAACTATGTTTTTGTACTTTGACCTGTCAAAACTATGTTTTTGTACTTTGACCTGTTAAGATGACCAGATCTAACCTATTCAACTCTCAGCCTGACTTAATATAAGATTTGAATCGGATTTATTAATAGTAATCATAGATACACATAATTATATAGACTAGTTAAAATATACCAAAAAATAATTATTTGTTGATATAATTTGTAAATAAATAAAGAAAATATATTTATTCCACATTGAAAAAAAACACACCCTTCTAATATTTCTAAGTGTAAATTTTTATTATATAGTAAATTAAATCATAATAAATAAACTCTCTTATTTAGTTTTCTAATATTATTATATAGATATTTAAAATATTAAAAAATAGCATTTGAAACTTTAAACTTAATATAAACAATTATAAATATAAATTATCATATTGTTTGATAAACAATCATATTATTTCATCGTTATATTTTAAGTTTGTAAAAATATGTTACCACAAAAATTGTATAGGATAAATAAACACTTGAAAAATAATATTTTCACCCATTTAAACCAACTCCATATTTATTTCATCCTGAACTTTCCTAACATTACCCAAGTTAAATCTACTTACAATTACAATTTTTGCTTTTCACGACTTCTGTAACAAGATACAAGTAGCTTGAGATGCCAAAAAAGCAAGCATAGGCTAACTTCAAAATATTGTTGGAGTTCATGACCCCGTCATAAGACAAATCAAGAAAATATACATGCTGCAAGTAAGGTTCTAACCCAGCGGTGAGAGGAGCTTGTCCCCTTCCTTCGCACCTGGGTTTGAGTCTTACCATGCACGTCTGTCACCCCCACGGTGTCTTACCTGTTCACTGGGCTTACAGGATGTTCAGTGGACCGTGTAAATTAGTCGTGGTGCGCGTAAGCTGACCCGGACACCCCATGTAAAAAAAAAAAAAAGATACATGCTTTGAAAAGAGTACATGATACAATACAATACAGCAACTATATGCTCAGAAGTCTTATGTGAGGTTTCTTAAAATGTCTTTCGTATATACAAATTCCTAGGTCGATCATTATGTTGTATCTGGCATTTGTGAACAGAATCTTAAACCCTAACCTCGTGTTTCGAATGTGGAAGAAGACATTCTATGCTTGGGTACAGAATGATAAGCTTGGATCACTAAATCATATAACTACAATAATAGCAGTCAATCCCAGAATGCCACTGTAGGTCCACAAACACATGGCAAAAAGGTCCCTGGACTCGCAGGATTATGCTGCCTGGCCCCTACAACACAACTAAGGAGCAGAACTAGCAAGGAAGTCGCTTCACATTAGAGGTACAAGAAACAAACGTTTACCTTCTTAGCTGTTCTTGAACCATGTTCCAGGCCTCGGTACGAGTATCCGTGTAACAAACTTCCCTAGCCCATACATTCTGCATGGGATGCGGAGCCATCTCCATTTGCATAAGGTGCTCCTTTTCCAACTGATTAACAGCATTCAACTCCATCGCACTGGCTGTAACATTCTGTCAATAGCAAAAAGATGTGATACAGTTTTAGGGGAGCTCAAACCAAAAAATTTTAGAATCTTGCTCATATGACAATGTGAAGCCATCTTGTTTTTCTATATCCTATGAAACTATTGGAAAACTCCATACTTCAGGTTACTTTTGCCATATCCCATGGAAATATTGGAGAACTCAATATTTCAGGTTACTGGACAGCCATTAGATTGACATAGAACTAAACCAAAATTATTTAGTTCAATATGATTCACTGTCCTGAACTCGAGATACAAAATATTTCTTGTACTTCGGTGGTTTAATTTCTCCATGAATTTGATTCAGATATAAACTTACCCAAAATGTTCCAAAGCAAGCATGGAAGATTATGAATTTCAGGAGGTTGTCATCTGAGCTGCTGAGGTCATCATCTGAACTGGCAGAAACATTAAGATCTTGATATGAAGAATCTACCATTGACCCATGGTTTTTCACGACAATCCTGTGATGCTTCTTTAACATCTTTTCAAGATGATACATAGTGGTTTTCCAGGAACTCTTAGTAATCCCTACCCACTTTAAAGTGCAGCCACTGCTTTCAAAAGCTCTCATCGGAAGTTCTTCATGCAGCCTTAAAAAAGTTGCTGCTCTTTCAGCACTAGCCCAGCAATAACATGATGATGATCCATCATCTATCCGCGCAAGAGAGGATAATATGATTGCATAGGAATTAGAAAGAAAAATGTCCAATGAAAAGACAAGACAGCTTGTAAATGATATCTTTTTGTATTCCATTGTGCATCTTTCACAAATGCCTCAATATACAAGCAGGGGCCTGTCTAATTCATGATAAATTAAAGCCCGACTACAATTAATTTAATAAACCATTTACCCGTTTCATAGTTTTACAATTAACAATAGCTTTAATTCAGTAATGCAAAAGGTGCTGCATAACGAGGCACATTGTGGATCCATTTAGTATGTGCTCTATTTTCTTGTATCACAATAAAGAACTCCCAATTGAGGTTTGATTAAAGCTGTTTACAACGCTGCAAACACAAATAAAATGTTTTGACTTTTCAAGGTAGAGAGATGGCACAAGTTGTCCGTACAAATGTCATGATACAAATGCTTTATAAAGATGAGAAATAACTTACCCAACACAAAAGAAGCAAGTGGAATGTCAAGAAAATGGTGCGTGGAGTGAACTTTTGATGCCAAATATTTTCTGTTCTCCAGAACCAAGACACGAACAGCAACAACCTATCATAACCATGAGCAAATAAATCATGGTTACAAGTATTTCACACAATTAATGTTCACTTCTTCCTATCTGGCAATAACAAATTACAAAGGAAGGATGAAATTGAGAGAAGAACGGATAAATTCATGAATTTAACAAACATTACCCTGCAAAAGAACTTCACAGGCTTGCTCTCCTTGCATTGATTCAATTCTGAAATCATAACAAACGAAACTTTGTCCAAAGAGGCAGCTGATGATCTGTATAGCCACAAATCAGAAGAATTTTCCTGGGACGCTTCATTTGCAACCCTTATGGAATTGATCACTATAAATGAAGCAGCAGTCAGCATCAATCTATTTGTTCCCCTGAAAAAACAAGAAACAACAATTGATAGTATGCTAACTTCTTGCTAAACCATAAAGGACTGGCATAAATAACATGATTAAAGGGAAGAGCAAAGGACACTGAAGGATAGATCAGCCACTATGCAAACAACAGATCATACATGTCAAGTATCACAATAGCACAACTTTAAACCTAATGAAGTGAGTATGAACACAAATTGGTGCATGCATTATCATTGTTACTCATGCAAGATCTGAAAATAATAACAATATACACATAGCCAAGAACTCTAATAAATAGAGCTTTCAAAAAAACTTCCTGACCGTAGATTGTAAAAATAGATCTAAGGAACGATATATTGCTCCATACCACACTGTACTGTAAAAAATGAGCCAATAATGTCATTTTGGACACTGAGCAAGAAATTATTCCCGGCCCCCAAAACTAGGGCCCACTTTGCAATTATACCTCTCTTTTCAAACCAGTAACTGCAAATGCTACTCTTTCACAGTTTTACACAATGCAGTGAAACTTTCCCCTTGCCATCAAATTTAGATGCAATATCCAGTACTTTTCTGCACTTATTTCTTATCACAGCACTTACAATCTTAATCTTGTTGGTTTTTGACACAAAAGGATATGGAATGAAAATAGATACTCAAAAGGACTTTGAAGAAAATACCTTCTTACAACTACCCCTAAAGCAAAATTGTATAACCTCTTCCGATACCTGAAAGGTCCTTTTCTTTTTTTTTTTCTTGGTAAAGCTATTATAACATCCTCTGATATACAAAGTTCAAGAAGCACTAGTTCAATGTTGAGAGCTGTTGAGATCCATATTCCAAAAATTAAAAAAGAAATGTTACAGTAGTATTGCAATACCATCCGTATGAGGTACTATAATATAGACCAATATAATTCAAGCATTACAGCTCATGACTTTTTTGGATTCCATACCTCAATTTAAGAACTCGATGAAAGGTGGCATTTACACCAGCTCCAAATCCAACAGCATATGCATGTTTGCTCAAAGAACCAAAAATTCTCACCTATTAAATGAATCCATCATTAATAAAAAAATCTCTAATTGAAAAAAAAAATAACACAGCAAGATGAAGCAGTTATCAATAAAAATTAAAAGTGGAGAATTAAATCAGAATACACAACTTCCAGGTTACGGAGTCAGTCTGAAAGGAAATTACCATTTGCTTGTCTACTAAAACATGAACACAACAACTGCTTGGAATCCCCTGAAAGCATCCCATATTAGGAATGTCACTCACGGTTTCACAGCTTGAATGAGCATTGGCCAAATTGGAGTTTAAAAAATGAAAGGCGACAACATTGCCAAGCACAGATATTAAATTTCCTTCAGGAAAAATACAACGGGAATTGGAAGATGCGAAGGGTGTACTAGATACAGACATTTTGGTCATAAAGTGAGGAGATCCATTAAAAGCCTCTTCTGGAATTACAACTGGCATGAAGCCTTCTTTCATTTTGTTAAGCTTCAGTACCAAAAGATGCATTATATCAGCAGAGAGATGAAGCTGGACATCTGAGCATTCCGGAGAATTTCCAGTAGACCTCCTGAGAAGTAGCTCAACTTCATTTTTCATCAGAACCTCTTCATTGCTTAGAGAAGAATCACCAAAAGCATCATCTAATGATTTATCATTTGTAACATCATCAGAAGAGAATGAAAGGCTCCACAGACATATTCTGGAAGAGACACAAATTTTACCACAACCAGTATTGTTGTGGTCCTTAAGACAGCAAAAAGATTCTTCTTTACAGTGCTTTATTACATAGTAACCCCCAATCTGCAGCATCTGCAATTTAGATGAAAGTCGATCTAAGTTGTCCTACATGGTAAGTAAAATAGCAAAACTATTTTATCATCCCTGCACTGGATGAATACCAAAACACAGAAAATTGAGGGAAATGAAGAAAACAGAGGGTATCTGACACACCTGATACCTGAAAAAACTGTCAGAACTGAACTCCAGCAATATCCTCCTGCCACTTGGTTTATAATCAGCAACATTCTTTACCTTGCAATCTGTGCAGCACAACTTCCCTGAACTAACCAAGTTGTGACTGTTGGCTTTTCTAGCAATGGCCAAGCATGGAATTTCAGGACAACTTGGTTCTCCACATTTCCACTTAGTTGATTCCCTAAGAGACCCAGAGCAAGAGCTCAGCTCACTGCCAACATAGCTCTGATCATCAACCAAAACTGAAACGAAAGCCTGGCTGGGCGTGCAATCCATCTTACACTTCTTATTGGGTAAATATTCTTCGTTGTTTTCACCAACGTAATGTCTTACGGCTTTGTTCAGCCAAATCCTTGAAATCTCACCAGAATGTGCAATTGGATCCATGCCTGCAATAGACAGGTCCCAAGGCAGGACAACAGCCTCAACAAACACATTGGCCCTGTTTGGTATCACTGGATCACCTTGTAACTGTGGACATGAATGTAGAAAGATCAGAATTCTGTAACTGAACAAAGCAACATAGTTATTAAACAAGCAAACAGAAACTCTTTTTTCCTCTTTACTTTCTTAACTTCTTGGACTCATGCAGTGGCTTAAGGGAAAATTACTTGGAGCACGTTTTATAAGCCTTGTAAAACTCTATTTGGCGCATGCAAGCATACCTGATGTAGCAAAGGATATTTGTGTGAGATCCAAATCAAGTGAAATCTTCCACTTTGAAGTTCCTGAAGATCTTCATTGAAGGGCATGGAAGGATAAAAGCAAAGATTTTTGCAGGTTGCACTGCTTAAGTGAAAATAGGAATAGATAGCCAAGTTCATCTCTGTTGCCCGTGGCACATAATGAAAGATATGGCTGCATGAGAGAGACTCACTGTTGAGCAACCCCAAATGATCCACAACTTTAGGCATGCCTTCCATAATGAGACTATAGTCAACAACCTGTAAAATGAAGCCAAAACAAAGTGACTGAAGATACTTGAAAAATCTATTTGAAAGACGAGTGCATATAATCTATAAACTGAGAATATATTAAGCAGACAAGATGATGGGAAAAGGCTTTGGAATCATCATTAGCTACACCTCATAGATGTTGTTGGTCTTCCAAGTGGATGGAAGGTCGGGTACCAGAACATCAATGCTTCCAGTCGCATCAACTAACTGCAACCTTCCAGAAGATTGAGATATCTGAAGGATCAGTAAAAATATTTATAAAATCAAAAGGAGCTTATAACTTCATCCATATCATCTTGACAAAATTAGAAAAGATGGAGAAGATCCCGAAAAGTGCAAGGGATAGCATCTAGACAAGCAATGATGCACCTATAAACAAGCACACATACACAATCAAACTGCATATATAATTTAAAAACAAATACAAGAAGCTCATTTTGTGCACTCATCCACTTATTAAGATAACTTATTTTCTTTATAAATCTAATTGGCACTTATGGACAGCAGTGTTTTACTAGGCAATCTATATGAAAGACCACTTTTGCATATCCATCATCATTAAGCTAAGTTCTATGAAGTTAAGTTTAACCCTTTGTTTTCTCTAAACAAGCCTTTTGAACCTAGGTTTAGAATTGCAAAAATATCCAGCACCCATGCTACAATGTATCATGATTTGCTGGTTCTACCCTCACAATTATTATAAGTACCCTTTTTAGAATATTGAAATAATAAAATCAACATAATATTGCCTAATCTTAAGTACATTCTTCTCCTATTTCTTACCAATCACCCATGCATCCTCTTCTTCATCAATAACCTGAACAATTACGCTACAGCTGTCCACCCGTGCCTCATTTACATGTTTATCCCTATAATCAAAAAATGTCGTCCATGCTTGCTTCTGCATGTCAAAGCTGAATATTTGACCAGAAAGCACAAACAGTTGCACTAATAAAGTCTACTAAATGCTCTACATTGAAGTTACATCTCTAACCTTCAGACTTCCAAGCAAAAGAATGCCTATATCTTCGCTCGAAAAATTCCTCCTCACTGGCAAACAATAAGATGTCCTTTCATGTGACAGTAAGTTAAAGCGAGATTTTTCCTGCGAAGTATGACAGTCGTTTGATACCGTCCTCATCCACATGTTATCACAATGACTGAGCAAAATAGAGATAGGTGCCACCTGAAAAAAGTAGAAGGAAAATAAACCTTTTGCTTTCACATGACCATATTGGCTAAAAAATAATATGACCACTCCATACAGTCAGATCAAATCAGCCCTCAGATGAGCTGATGCAAGCTGTTGCAAAGATGTTTTGAATGGGGCTCAAAACTAAAAGCTTACCAATTTCAGGTTATGATGATATGGCTCACTACCACAGCCACATGATTCATGCCTGCATAATTCTGTCAGTACTCCAAGCTGCCAAGTTGAAAGGAAAAAAAACACTCATTACAAGGTAATATATGTATGTATGTATGTGTAACAAAAAAGACTGGTATCAGTTTCATCTAACTGTGGATTTACCAATTTACCCGAGCTCGAAAAATTGATTTAGGTAAATGTGATCTAGCAAACATCTGAGCTAGCCCTTCCTTCTGATAACACCTTGCACCCATCCATGTCAAGTTAGCATATGATATCAAGGCTTATAAGCATGGATGCGAAAAGGAATGCACAGGCACAGGAAACTCCAACCAGTTCTTTTACAGAAGCAAAACCTAGAGACAGTAAATTACATGTTTTGATCCCAGAATCTCCTTTTCAGATAACATCCCAGCAAACTTCTTTCGAAAGCATGAAATAACAAGCAGTGTCCTGAAACTCAGCCATCATATGTAAAGTAAATCAATTAAAAATTTAATGCATTCCAATCATCCTGTAAAATATTGAATTTCCCAGGACCACGCTCAGATTCCATACCATAGTCTGGCAGAAAATGTCAAGGACTCAATGAACTTCCCCAGCTGACTCTGTGACTGGGCCACCATATGGCATCTGCAGCATACAATTAAATCGGTAACATACATATGGGCCAGGTTATAATGTTCTAAAGAAGTTACTACATGTTTTCCTACCACTCAGCGAGACAAACTTTCAAAATATCAGGTCAAATGCCAAAATTAATACAGGATCAGTTTGGGTCCATTATCAGAAATGGTACCGCTCAATTTCCATGAGAAATAAGCATAAGTCCACAATAATCATCAAGAGAAGTTCAAGAGACATAATTTAGTAGCCCATACCCAGTTTCCAATGGGGAGAACGATTCCACAGTAATGCTAGTTTTGAAGCAAGCCCCAAGTACGAGCATTTTTGTCCAAGAAAATTTAGGATTCACAAAATGGACATTCCTCGCTGATATCTAAAACAAAAATTAATGGTGAGAAAAAAATCGGGTTGCCACTCTCATCAGTTAAAGTGATCAAACTTCAATTGTACTAACTGAATTATTTTAGATAAAAAAGGTAGAAAGTTTAGTTCACTTACAATCGCACCCTCTCTAAGACTATGTGGTGCAGTAACTAGCTGATCCGTTAATAAAAGCCACACTTCCTTGTCCAATTCAACAACCATCCCTTGCATATACACACCTCTAACAACTCCGGTATAAACACCACATTCCCCATTCCCTCGGATAGCATTTCTCGATAACTGTGGCCATTTCTTCAACACTTTTGGCAATTGCAAAACAGAATATTCAGTGGTCACAAACATCAATTGAGACTCCTCTTTTCCTATAAAAACTAACTTCTTTTTCAACCCAGATAGCATAATCACAATCCCTACAAGCTTCGTAATCACAGGATGCCAACACCACGAAGCACCACAAAAATACACAAAGGAAGGTTTTGTAAAAGAATGAGAATCGTTTCCTTCTTGATCTATGCTATGCGAAAACTTAATTGATTCTGGAGAATTACATGTTTTACACTGACAAACCATAATTCGCGCAACAAACCCTCGAAGATTTTGTGATTTACCATCACCAGTTGAACAAGGAACAATAAAAACAGGACTTATCGATTCAATTGGACCGTTAACGCTATAACGTGCCTTGGATTGATCTTCTTCATTAGAAGGCGAACCTGAAACTAATGGAAATAAATCGAAGGAACTCGAACTGCGAGATATTACACTACTGGATGAATCTACAAAACTCCATTTAATAATCTCTAAGAAGCCACCACCACAGAAATGTTTCAAAGGAATGAAATTCCAAGCGAGAACTCGAATCCTCTTCCCGATTATATTGACACGAAAATCGAGGATATCACAGCAGATTGTGGATGAATCGTCGGAAAATCGAAAGCAATTCCTGATTGGACATTTTAGGGTTTCGGTCGGCAGAGTTAAGGTTCCGAGTAAGATCACTGAGTGGTTCAGAGGAGTGAGAATTTTAGGGTTAGGGTTTGTGGAAGGTGGTGGTAGTGGTGGTGGTGATTGGGGTTTTTGGTTTGTTGAGTTTAGTTTGGATTTGAGAGAAGATGTAGCGGTGAATGGCTGAGCACGGAGAACTAGCTCTTTGACTGTGAGTACTGCAGCTGTTTCTTCCATGAATTTGCAATCGATTGATGAGTCCGGTTGAGTGAAGCCTAGCTGAGTGTGAGAGCGAAGGGGGAGAATGTGAAGTACAGAGCGGGAACCAGAAGATCTTTTAAAAGGCTTTTCTTTTGCTGTCCGCTGAGATGGGGCCAGCAATGGGTTTGACTTTAGGGCCTATTGATATTGACTTTAGGCCCTGCAGATTTTTTTAAGAATTTAAGCTGTTGATCCCTTGTTTTTGTTTTCTGTGATTCTAACTTACTTTCCAAAATATTTTAACCTAAAAAAATATTAAATTTTTCATGTTATTTTTTATAATTTTAATATAAAGGTATTAAAAATAAAAAATAAAAAATATTATTTTAAAATATTTTTAATTAAAAAATAATCTATATCATGTAACTAGCCATGTATGTATTATTGTATATTTAATATTACATGTGCTCATCTACACGCTCTCTTTCTTTAGGTCTCACTTCTATGCCAAAAAAAAATTAAATTAAATGTGTGGGGTCTTTTATTTCCTTTCTTTTTTCCTTTTTCTTCTTGTTTTTAGCACTTAATTTGCAAAAAAATAAAGTTGTCAGTCATTGTTATTGTCATTTTATTATTTATTTATTTATTTTATTTAAGATGATTTATAAAATTAATTTTTTTTTAAGTTTACCCTTTAAATTTTTTTCAAGTTTATCCCTTTGATTTTTAATTTTTAATTTCTAATTTTTTATCTTTATTTTTTGATTGATATTTTTTTATTTTATATGATTTTTAAAAGTTTATTCTCTTTACTATTTCATTATTTTCAGGGTTTTTTCTACCAATTTAATTCTTATTAGTTGATTGCTATATTTTTTTTCTTGAAAATATTCTTGGATTTTTTTTTAATTTTATACTCCAACATTTAATTTATTGAAAGTTTAGTTTTAGATTAAGTCAGAACAAGAATTTCATATCTTACGAGTTTAGAAAATTAGTTTAGTTTTAAAAATTTTACTCGGGTTTTCTTGATTTTTTTTCTCTTTTTTTAAGATTATATTTTATTTTTAATCTCATCACTCCACATCTATATAATTCAAGATTGATTTTTTTTTGTTTTTTTTTCTATAGATTTTTTCATTAATTTTGATAATAGTCTTAGTTATCTCATATTTTTTTATTTATCATTCTATGTTTAATTTATTTTTTTTTAAGAGTTTAATTTTTAAATTAAATTAAATTAATTTATTAAATATAAAAATGAGATATTTATCCCATGATAATTTAATTAGTTTGCTTTCTAGTTTGTTAATCCAATGGCACGTACAACTTCTCTTTAGTATTGATACGAAGCTTTTTACAATAGTTTTTTTAAATTGTCCTGATAAGCTATTTTCAGTGGCTAACCAATGTCCACAGCAAAGCAATAATATATCTTTAATGAGATTTTTTTTTTCAAAAATGATTACTTATTATTTTTTTTATTCGTGATATTTATGATGTCTTTTTTAAAATTATATTATTAAGTTAATTATACTTATTAAACTATATTAAGTCAATAATTAAGATCTCATTTTTCCTTCTTTAAAAACACTAGTATCAACTTGATTTTTGTTCCTATTATGAAAAAAATTAATCGGCCCACCATGTAGCAATATCCACGTATCTAGTTAATTAAAAACCAAAAGACAAAGTGTTTTTATTGAACACCACATCGCTCTTTGCTACTCATTGTAGTAGTTTTTTTTTTCTTTTTAAATTTATGTTTTTTTTTTAATTTTATCCTTCAACATATAATTTATTAAAAATCAAGTTTTATAATTTGTTACAATTTACTTTTTATATAATTATTTTAATTTCATGATTCGTGTTGTGAGTTCGGTAGGTTAATCCAATTGATTTTTTTTAATTAGGATTATTTTTAATTTTACTTTTTAATATCGGGTTAATTGAAAATTTAATTTTATGATTTGTTTTATTTTTCTTAATATAAAATTATTCTAATCTCATGATTTGATTACAGGTTTTGCAGTTAACCTAAATAAACTATGATCATTTTATTATGTTTTTTTATTTTTTTTCTAGATTTATCATTAAACAATGAGTTTATTGATAATTAAACTTTATAATTTATCTTGTCTTCTTTTATGTGAGGTTATCATATTCTTACAACTTTAATCATTAATTTGAAATATTAATCTGGGTTAATTCGAATCATTTTATTTTATTTATTTATTGCAAGGTTATTCTAGTTTCATGATATATTTTATAAGTTTGGTTCGTTAACTCGTTTAACTCAAGATTTTTTTTAATGGTATTTTTATTTTTAATTTCATCATTTATTATTGTGTTGATTGAGAATTCAACTTCATAATTTATTTTAATTTGTTTTGCACAGTGTTATCCTGGTTTCATAACTTGGATTGTGAGTTTAACAAGTTAACATTAATTGACTCGAGTTATTTTTTATATTTTTTAAATTGAATTTCTTTCAGTTTTATCCTTCAACAATTGATTTATTAGAAATTAAATTTTATAATTTATTTTGATTTATTTTATATAATGTTATCTCAATTTCATGATCCTAATCGCAAATTTGACAAGTTAACAAGGTTTTTTTTTTTGTAAGGTTATCATGGTTTTATGACCAAAATCTTGGGTTTTAGTGGGTTTACCCAAGTTAATTTGGATTGTTTTTTATGTTTTTTTATATTTTTTTTTAATTTTATCATTCATTATTAAGTTGATTGAAAATTAAGTTTCTTAATTTATTTTAGTTTATTTTTTATAATATTATTTTGATTTCATGATCTAAATTATGAATTTGACAGGTTAACTCAGGTTATCTTGAGTTTTTTATGTTTTTTTTTGTATTTATTTATTTATTAATTTTATTATTCAATATTATATTTATTGAGAATTTAACTTCATAATTTTTTTAATTTTCTTTGTATAGGATTATCACAGTCTTATAACCCGAATCGAGAATTTGACAGCTAATTATAGTTAACCTAATATGTTGTTATCTCAATTTTTTTTTAAAATATATTATCTTAAAATCTTTTTATTCAAAATATATTTTTTAAAAAATATATTATCTTAAATTTATTTTATTCAAATTATATTTTTAGTGATTATTTAAGTTATTTTTAAACCTACGAAGTTAGGTAGTTTTTGAGGTTGTGATAATAATTATTTTTAAAATATTTGTTATTTGAAAATATATTAAAATAATATATTTTTATTTTTAAAACTTATTTTTGATAACGGATAAAATGATTCAAAATCATAAACAAATTAATTTGAAGGAAAAAAAAAGTAATTTTTTTTTAAAAAATCTAGTATCCTAGTGACTTCAAAGCAACCCCACTTGATTTATATTTTTATTTTACTAGAAAATCATTAAGAATGACTCGATGTTTCTTTCTAGGTTAAAAAAAAAAGAAGAAAATCTACTTTTCCTTGTATTTAATTTCACACAAATAATGAATACATTTCATCTACACTTTGTTTTTTCTGTTACACTGTTGTACAATATTTCTACATCCACAAATTATACTCTCTATTTACACAACACTAATTCTAACCATGAACGAGGAAATTTTTTTCTGGAGATGAAATAATTAATTGAATCTCCTATCAAATCGAATGCCCAAATGACAATTTGAGTATCCATATAGGACCCTGCAGCCTTGCTTCCATGTCTCATGACAATCATCACTGCATAATTCAGACGTGGGATTTCCCTTCCATGACTCCTTAAAAGCGCCAGAGGATGGCTGCTTGCTGCACCAGGTGCCGAATCAGCAGAAACACTAGAAGAAGAGATAAAATTATGTGAACCGTGAACTAGTTGCGCTGTAGATATGTAAGGGCGGGCTTCGAGTGCTGAACAAGGTGGGTGATGAGAAGTTGAAGCCCAGCTGAACGTGTACACATGGCTTTATTGACTGTTCTCGCTGTGGGTGTAAGATCACAGAAACAAAAATAATTATTAATCAATGAAAATAGCAACTAAAATTAGATAAATAACATAACTTGCAAGTAGCGGTTGCAAGTTAACATACAAACTACTTCTTGGCCGTTGATGGTTCCTCATCCGCATGCCTGGGGAGGTTTGCAGCACGTCATTTTCTGCGGTGCGATCTCTCAAATTCTGTGAATTATCCTATAAAAGCACCCCAAACAATTAGCATGCCAACTAATTACATGCACGCTTTTTGGGTACAATGAAATGCTTTTAGCTCCATTGATTAAAGAACAGGAGTTTGATACTCACCGTGAGGTTCACTGCAGGTGCTGCTTCTGTGCTTTCTGGCACATTAAGATCACCTGATCTGCACACGAAAGGATGCTCAAGTAGCGTCATGGCGGAGGGACGCTCTGCTGGATTTCTTCGAAAGCAGCGACGAAGGAAATCTTTTCCCTCTGGTGACAAGGTTTCTGGTATAGGTGGATCTTTATACAAAATCTTGAACATAGCTTGAGCCTGATATGTAGCATTCATTGCATCAAAATTCTTAATCAGAACATTATGAAATCATGGGTTGAACTTACATCAAACCGATCAAGAACTAACACGCAAGCTAGAGAAACCATAATGTTTTATGTGGTCTGATAAAAAACCTCTGTCGATAACACCAAGGAAACAGATGTGTTTTGGTTAAAGATTGAATACTGGGCATTTATTATTTGCAACTGGGCTTCTATTACCAGGCTCTCTAATATATCTCGTCAAATCATGATATCCATGATGAAATATCTTATTCTTCAAAAAAGGATAGCTATTCTTCACTACATTGCATGTCAACATCAGCAAGGAGAAACAGTGATGATTGGTTTTCAGAGCCAACCCTTTCTCCCTGGATTACTTGAGAAATTAATAGTATTTTACTGAAGGTCACGTTAAAAGAGCAATGACAAAAGAAAAGGCTTTGGAAGGTAATGCAACCCCGTCAATAGATCAAGCAATTGCTCTCCCAAGGCATTGGGCCAAATGCTGCCAGACCAAGTACCTTAAATGCATGCTCAAAAACGAGCGCAGATGGAAACATTCTTCAAAAACATTTAGCAATATTTAATAGAAAAGGAAATTTTAACCACAAAAGATTTTGTGATGAAAATGTTCTTTCCTTGTACTCCAAAATAAAAAAAATATATAATAAAATAATTGAATATACACTTTGCGATATGACAATAGGTATCCGTCTAATACTCAACAACATAGGCAGTGAATAATAAGGGGGGAAAGGTGTAGTTACGAACTCACCCCCTGAAGGTCACCCCATGGAGGCTTGCCAGTAAACATCTCAATGATTGCGCAACCCAGACTCCATATATCAACAGCCAAAGCAAGTTCCGGGTTGCAATTTTGCATCATCACAGCTCTTATGACCTGAATAAAAGAATGAATTTGAAGAAAATACATTGATAAGCCACACAAGCACACACGGGTAGTGTATCTATAATAATTTCAACATGAATTACCTCTGGAGCCATCCAGTGTGGACTGCCCTTTAAGGACAATTCATAAGATAGTCCCGAGAGCTGGGCAACAACAAGAATAGACAAAAACCCCATAATAAGAAAAGTACGGAGTTTGTAATAGAGCCAAACAAAGTGTTCAAATTTAATTCAGAACTCACATGTTTTGCCATCCCAAAATCTGTGAGCTTAACAACACCTGATGCATCAACAAGCAAATTTGCACCTTTAATGTCCCTGTAGAGCATAATTGTTCAAATCACTAAAGCTGTCCAGCAGAGAAAAGCCTCAACTTTATGACAGATACACATCATGCTTCCATACAATGTCCTTAATCCAACAATCACGTGCCATTTCTATTCTTTATAACGGTGTTGCTCTTTACAAGATTCTATTTTTTTCACAATTTACTGGAAGACATTTGGCATAGGACGATACTGACGGTTAAAAGAGTTATTTTTTCCTCTTTGTCAAACGTGAATCACCCACCTGTGGACCGTCTTTGTACTGTGCAAATAAGCCAGCCCAGAGAGAATATGGCGGGTGAAATTGCGGACTATGGATTCTGTCATGTGTCCACAGTGTTCATGGACATACTTATTGATCGATCCAGGATTAATATACTCCAAATATATGTAAAAATGATCATCAAACTGTGCCAGCAAAATGCTCTCCTTCAGTCATCAAACGAGAAGAAACTTTAAACTGATACATTATTACTGGGATCAAAGGAATACTCACGATCTCACTGCCATAATATTGCACTATATTTGGATGCTTTAGATCACGGAGAATTCTAATCTCCTGCAACACATGGCAATAGAATCCACCAATCAACTTGATTAAATTTCGTTTCTGCATATGTCCTCAATATTTGCAATTATAAGGATGGATGTGGTGAATTGAAATCGTTAAAATGCCTATAAGGAACACTAAGATAACCTGCTCCAACTGTTTTATGCATTCAGCAGATTTTGGATCTTCAGGGTTGATATTAACTTCCTTCATTGCACATGAGGCTCCAGTCACTCTGTCAGATAAAAGCAACCAATTAACGCTCCACTGAAGAAGAAAGTCAAGAAACATGCACAAAAGCTTCGAAACTACGAGCTTACCTGTTGGTTCCAATATAAACTCTTCCGTATGTACCGGATCCAATAAGTTTTCCTTTCACCCATTGATTTTTATTGAAAGGTACATTTAGTTTTTCTAAGGTGTTATGGATGACAGTCGGTGGGGACGGAATGGAAAATTGTAGTGGTGCAGCTTTAGGAGGAAGAGGCAACGGATGAGCACTTGCATGACTGCTTTCAGGCCACTCATTGGAACTTCCCTGAAACAATTTATGACTTGATAGAAATGAAAAAATATTTTTGGGGTTAAGGTAGGAACTTTGCAATGCTGGGCTATGAAATGGAGAACGTTCAGGACTAAAAACAGTTTTAACTGGTGGCACTTGTGAAGAATAGCTTGCAAGCCTACCGATGTCCGGAATCTCCAAAGTTGACTGAACCTGATTTTCTCGACGAGCCAGTAAAGTAGGTAAAAAGTCTCCGGTGTATGATCTTTGTGGGCTAACAGTCGCAGGACTTGGGAGTCCACTTGTCGGGGCACTTCTAGAAGAAGTCACCCCCCTGAACTTGTATTTAGCACCTTCAACGTTTACATCATTTGACAGTACCCTAATAGAATCGCCTGAAGCTTTAGTCGACTTAGTGGCACCACGAGAAGCAAAAAGATCCCCGGCATTCAATCTTGGTGGACTGGCCAATGGACTTGAGAAACCACTTGTTGGGGCACTTCTGGCAGGGATTTTCAGTCTTATGTCACGATTAGTGCTTTCAACATTTGCGTGCCAAGAGAACCTCTGACAAAAATTGCTTGAAGGTTTGGCAGATTTTATAGCAATGTGACCAGTGCTATTCCTGATGGTGTTCATAGCCAAATCAACAGGGAAGATCAACATAGTGACATACTTTTATATACGGAAAATTTGCAATTCGACAATCAAACAACATCACAATATTTAGGTTTCTAAAGATTGCCTCCAAATCCTAACCTCGTCGCAAATATATAGATTACCCTACTGACATCATGCAGGGAACACAGAAACAGAACTTGATCACGTTACCTTGAAGTGATTTGATACCGTGCAAGTGAATTTTGACTTGCTATAGGAAATATATCATACCAAATGCACCCATTACATTCGATTTCATCTATCTCAATATCCATCTTTATATCATTTACTCAAATTTGTTGTCATGGATGAGCACATATTCAAAGGGCTGCTTAGCCTTATCCTTGCAGTCGTGATCTGTAGTTTCATCACTTGTTTTGCGTTCTTGATTACAAGGGGGTGACTTGAATCCAAGATCTTGAGCTACAGGCTCGTTATCAATCACTAAAAAATAAAAACAAAAGAAAGAGAACAGAGAACACAAATGTTTATCCTGCTTGTAACTGACGCAACTGCCTTCAGCTATTTGTTTAGTACTTTTCTCTTCCACAATGAATACAAGCGTTCATAATAAAAAAAAAACTAGCATCCAATTTAGAAATTAAAAAAAAAAAAGTACAAAATGATCTTACCTCCCTAACACATGGCCCGGTCCTTCTTCCGATGATCCGGGATGACCCAGGGACAAAACCGAACCCAACGACTCCCGTTTCCTGGTCAAAAGGGATTCAGGTACTGGCAATGGATGCGGGACGGCCACCGAAGACCAGTGGTCCGCCTCGCCAGGAGACCACGACTTTTTGGCGGAACCAGGGTCCGTAGGAGGAGAATTTGGTCGGTCCGTGAGATTGAGATTCAAGCCAAGCTCCTGATCACTGACATGCCTCAGCTTCCTCTGCCGCTCAAGCTTCTTCTGCATAACATGTTTGCCACGGTTATTCCAGGAATTACCAGCAGTGCCATGGAAGTTGTTGCTGTCATCCTTTGGGGAATAAACAGAAGGGTATGATGGCATTGAAGAAGAGGAGGAACAAGTTTTTGAAAAGAAATGCATTTCGGGGGTTTGGAGAGAAAGGAAATGGAAGTGTCTGAAATCTTCATGTGAACGTACGGTTGTGGTTGTAATCGTCGCTAGCTGCAAGCCTTGGAAAGAGAGGAACTACTTAGGTTATTTCGTTGTTGTTGCGACGCTTACTTCCTTTTTTTTTTTTTTGGTCAAGTTCTGCACTTGTTTTTTCAGTCAGCCGCGAATATGAACGGGGATTTTGGAGGAGTGGAAAATCTAAGGATCTGACTGATTGGCCGAACTTCAAACTCCCTTTTGGCTTTTAAAGGTCAATTTGCTCCATGTGTGCTTGGATTAAATCTTTTCTTTCCTTCCTTTTTTTATCCACTTTGCAATGAGTTTTAACCGAAGAACCTTCATACTGATATCGATGTTTTCATAGCCAATTCCGTGGTAAATAACCCAACTTATGTTTGTCAATGGTAATTGAGTTGAAGAAATGGAAGTGGCAAGCACGAAATCTCTGCTGGCGCGAAGGTCAATCTACTTGACTCACGAAACGGACCATGAGAGAGACCAGCTAGCGTTGGTGGAGAGGAGAGATGGACTTCAAATTTATTTTACTTTATGAGAGTATTTCTTTCCTTCTTTAATTAAATTAAGGGTGACAACTTGCTATTTTTATCGTTATCTAATAAGATATCTATGATGCACCGTGAGCGTACGGCAAAATCACAAGCTATTTTTTACAGGATTTGATTTATTTAATATAGGTGTTCAAATATATTTAAATATATTTTGATTAATTTTACGGATCTAAAATTAATAATAATATAAATTTTTAATAATTTTAAAATTTAAAAAATTTAAATTAATAATATCTAAACAACAAGTCTAAAACTTAGTCTGTTGAGTTGTTAATTTAAGGTCCTTGCTTTGCATTTCTTGGCAAACTATATATAGGCTCTAAATTACTTGTGAGTTTTCGATTAATTTCCTCAACCGATTATAATTATGAAAAAAACATTATTTTAGGATGTATTTATTTTTGAGAAAGTAGTTTCTAGAAATTTATTTTTTAAATTTTTATGTGTTTGTTTACTATTAAAAAAATTGATTAATAATTTTTTTTTCAATTAATAAAAAATATTTTTTTTCAAAAAAAATTAACTTGATTTATAAGAAAGTATTTTTCTTTTATTTTAGATAGAAAACACTCTTTATAAGTTGTAAAAAATTTAGAAGTATCATATTATTTGCTGATTATATCAAATTTAGTTCTCGAACTTTTAATTGCTATATATTGTGTTTAAATCTCTGTTTTTTTTTCAATTTTATACCTTAAAATTTGATTTGATTTTTATATTGACTTTACCTTTATTTTTATGATTATTATTTACATTTTTTTTAATTGAATTTTTTTATTTATTGAATTTGCTCTTTATTTCTTTGATTGTTACTTATTTTATTTAAAATAATTTATAAAATTATAATTATAATTATAATTATTTTAATTTTATCATCTTTTAATTTTTTTTATCTATTAAATTTAGTCCCTGTTATTTTGATTAATATTTATTTTATTTGAGATAATTCATGAAGTTATATTTTTTTTTAATTTTATTCTCATTCAACTTTTTAAAATTTAATTTGTAGGATTTGTTTCTTATTATTTTGATAAACTTAAAAAAAAACATTAATAATCTAATTTTCAGTTTATTTTCAATAATATAATCAATTGATAAAAAATATTTTTTAATTTATTTTCTATAATATTATTAAATATTAAAAAATAATTTATTTTTCTAAAGTTTACTTTTCAAAAAAAATCTACTCCCTGAATCATTATTTTTCTACAAACAAACAGCTTGTTTTTTAAAATAAATTTTTCGCGTGACCATTTTCTTGGAATCCATTTGCGGAGCTGGTAACAGCTAAGGCACTGGTCGTTTTGCATTGTAAAAATCTTGTTTTTTTTTTTTTGTCGATAATAAAAAATAAACAGTAGCTCCTTTCTTCTCTCAGTAGCAGATAATAAGAAACAAACAGTAGCTCCTTTGCATACTTAATTTTTTTAATTTTATTTTTTAATATATAATTAATTAAAAATTAAATTTTAAGATTTTTTAGATTTGATATTTTAAATAATTTAGATCACAAGTTTAAATAATTAACATGATTTTTTTCACGTAAAAAAACTTTATAATTCTTTTTAATTTTTTCATCAAGCTATTTCAATTAAATGATTTGATGTCAGGTTTGACAAAATACCTTGAATTGGCTTAACTCTAACTAGTATGATTATATATTTACCATAACTGATTTTTTATTTTTTTACTCTATTTTAGAACATGAATATTATTTTTATACAAGAAAATAGTCCAGCTTCGTTGCGAATTGCAGACAACCAAGCTAGTTAATTACCTTTATAAAAGTACTGTAAATGTAAATATTTCAAGTTAATGCAAGAAAAAGGTATAATTTCAAATATCAATAGTTTAGCTCTCGACGTTATATTAATTTGTAGATGGTTGAATTTAAGTTGTTAGTAGGAAATCGGAGGCCCCCAACCTCAATTTTGTAGAAAATTTAAATCTTTTTTCAAGACAACGAGATATTCGTACCTTGTGTGTTAAAAAAAATATAAAAATAATAATATTTTTTCTGCAAGAAATTTATTATATTAGCATCGAAATATATTAACTGTAAACGTGCTTCGGGTTTGGCTCTTATTCTCCGTGTTAATGGTTTTGGCAGTTAAAATTTCAAAGTTAGGTTTGAAATATATAATTAACTACGACACACGGTCTAGGTTTAATGAACCAAGAACACTGTGGCTCGAAGTGCTGTTTTGATTGTTTTTTAAAATATTTTTTATTTAAAAATATATTAAAATAATATATATATATATATATAATTTTTTAAAATTATTTTAAAATATAAAAACAAAAGGAATGGAAATCCATTTGCAGGATTCTTGAGCTGCTGGTCACAGCTAACACATTGGGTGCTCGATTTGCTTTGTAAAATCTTCTGTTTTTATTGATTAAAGAAACGCCGCAGTCCTTTATGCGAGGTTGCGCGACATCATCTCTTGCGTAGGAGGCAAAAACCTCAGAATCAAAGCCAGGGGAAAATTTTGTGGAAACTTATTTACACCGCGATTCCAGCCGTCCTGCCAAAATGTTGATTATATCAATACATAAAATTGTAGGGTAATGTATTGATTGCTTCCAGTGAGACGAAACATTGTTCCTCTCAATAATCTTAATATTAGTTATTTTATATTTTAAATTGTTTTTTTATATATTTATTGGATTTTGGACAACAAATTTCTAATTGGTCCTGGTGCAATTTTTTACTTTAACATAGTTAAAATTTACTCTTTTTTTTTGGACATTCAACAAACTGTTTCTTTATTACAAATCATTAAATCTTATACAGAATTATATAGATTTCAAAGATCAAACATTTTAATTTAATACATATTCAAGTCTATTCATTTACATTTTTTTCCCAAAAAAATCCATTAGAATACATAGAAATAATGCAAGGTTATCTTATAATACACGTGAAGAATAATCAATAAAAACAAATGTCTCCATTAAAATCTATTTTCACAATATTTTCCGGAGACATAAGAAAATAAAACAAGGAAAGAAAAGAAGAGGAGGAAAGAACAACAGAACTGGGCTTAACCGAAAGCAACTTAAATTACGGTCTCGTGCAGGCCTACAATTGCCCATCAGTTCTCGCTAAATTTAGGCCTCCAGCAACCAGCCTTTAACCCCAAACCTCCAAAGGCCCTAAACCCTAGCCCGCCCTCTTCCTCCTCAAATTATAGGGTTTTGCAACCGGACTCTCGTCCCTCCAAACCCCGCCAAATTCTTCCCTCCAAGACCCGCCAGAAAATCCTCCATTCAAAAAAGCCCCATCTAGCAGCCATACATGACCTAATACCTCTAACCACACACTGAATGCATGGTTAAGCCGTGCCGTACCACTTCGAAAGCATGATTAAGCCGTGCCGTATCTGATTCTTAATTAGGAACCTGTCGCCCTACTTTCTCGAATTTTTCTACAGATGAAGACGAATACGAAGAAACCGATGGCAGCGCAGTTTATGGACACACTCTCTTGAGCCAGCGGCCTTCTACTGTGGATCTGTACCCGATAATTCAGAAATATGGACTGTGGCTTTGTCTGTTACACTCTGCTCGATGCAAGAAATCCACATGATTCAAAACGCTGGTTCAGGTCAGCTTAAAAAAGGCTCGTTATTCAGCAATTTTTTGCATCTTGCCACTAAGAGTTTTAGGTTTTTTTGAACAGGATTCAAGTGGAGAAGCGGGACGATATGGCGAAATTGTTCTTTCAACATCTAAGGCCAAATGACCACATATATGTCTCGGGCCACTTGGAGTCTTACTTCAAGGTTTCTAGCAATGGAAATCCAAGGTCCAGTTACATGGTTCCCCATTTGAATTATAATTGGATATTTCATTTAAATTTTTGAAAACTGCATGGAATTATTAATGATTTATGCTTACTCATAGAAATAGAGGCTAGAGGCAGCTAGTTATTGATCGCGCTCAAGTTGCTGCTTGAAAAAAAAAGACTTAAAAAAATGATATCTAGATTCTTGAAAACATTTTAGCATATTATAAAATTTTATTTTTAGTTTAGATTTTAAATTAAATGTAATTGGTGGTTCAACATGATTTTATTCACTGTCTGTAAGAAAAAAATCAATATTAAAGAATAAAATTAAAAGATGAAATTGAAAAAATAAAATAAAAAACACAGTGAAATTAAAAATACCATACTAAGTGATAGAATTAAAGGAAAATAATATTAAAGAATAAAATTAGAAAAGATAAAAAAACCTAAAAGAAATAAAACTTTTGTATTAAAATATAAAATTAAAAAAAAGACATGTATTTAAAAGAAAAAAAAAACCTGGTTGAAGCCCGTGCGCCGACCCATGTCTTCTAGTTGTATTAATAATAAGGTAAAGATGGAGTGATGTACACTTGGATTTTTTAAAGGAACAACCATGATTAATTTTTTGTTTTTAATGATGATTATCATTGCTGGAAGATTGATATGTTCCTGATTGCTTCTCAAGGAATTAGTTTGAGATACTCTGCGCTCTTTTGTTCACTAATACTGAATTCATTTTATTAGCCATCATTGAAACGTTTGTAAGTTTCCGAAGGGATTGAACCATACCAATAGGTTTTCTATTCTGAACACCTTGACAAGTCCACACAAACACTAGCAAACACAGTCACACGCGTGTGCACTTGCTCGCTCATTCCTACACGTGTGCGTGTGGAGTGATTTAGCTTGTTTCTATAGATAATTGCGAATGGATTGCATTCCATTGCACAGCATGATCATCGGCCAGGCTGCCAAAGCCCCGAGTGATCCAAGTTTGAAACCTGCCAAAACCAGGAGGAATCAGAGTCGGAAGCCTGTCGAAACCCTCTCTGAGAAATCATGGAGCCGCATTCAGGAGGTATCCGTTTTTCTTTTACCTGTTGAAGTTTATTTTCAATTAAGTGCCCATCTCTCGTTCACCTGGCTCCTGGACAAGACGCTGTGTTGTAGGATATGAATGGCTCATAGTTCATTTAACACAAGAGATGGTTTAGGTGGGTTGTTTCTCAATATAGGACTTCCAAATCTTTGAAAGAGGAATGGGTCTGGGGATGGAGACCCACCGCGGAAGAGCTCCGTGCTTGCAAATTCCTTAATACCTCTTGCCTCCTCGTGTATATTAGGTAGATACAAGGTTTTATGGTGGATTACAATAATCGACCATTAGCTGAGATGGCATTAACCACATTCGATGTTCAAATCTTGGGTGGCCAAATGTAAAGAAATTAAGGACAGGACCGGCGGCGATTATGGTAGCTGCTGTAAAACTAAGGGGTGGTCGATGTACTTTCCGATAGCATTTAAAGCGTGTTTAGAAATGTAAAAATAGTTAGTTTTTAAAAAATTAAAAATATGTTAAAATAATATTTTTTTAAATATATATTTTTGATATTAATATATCAAAAAATTCTAAAAACATTAAAACATTAATTAAAAATTAAAAAAATTAAAATTTTTTCTTAAAAACACCATGTCTTAGTCGTCTATATAACAAGGAATGGAGTGTTTGTCATACTGTATGACTGTCTTAGAAATCAATGTATTTCGAACATGTAGAATGAAGGTCGTTGAAATCGTTTCGACGAGTTTCTTAAATAATAACCACCACCAATTGGTTAGTATTAGGGCTACCCATCACGAATGAAATAGCATTGACTTTCCCGAAGAGTTAATTACGAGAAAGCTCAACGAGGTGATGCAATGACTCGCCGCAGCCAGTGTGAAAATCCTTGCTCTGGTTTAGAATGCGAGCACTCAAAGTCCCCGGTCCCAAGCGGCGCAAAATGCTCTCAATCGAGTCACGGATCCTCCAGCCTTGACTGGTAACTGCTGGTAATGGTGTAGTCTCTGGCCCCATAATTGAGAGCTTGATGCATCTCAAGTTGACGAGAGCAGAGCAATCGTTTTCTGAGTCAAAAAGCCTTTCACGTAGACTGGATTATTTGAACAATACCACGTATCTTGCACTTTTCAATTGATTTGATGATGATTCTTTTCCCCTTTCATAGGCTTCATTTCTATCCTAAAACCAATCGTCTTCTTATCGGAATGAATGAAGGAGCCCATCTCACTTACGTTCTTTTCTTGCTTGTATCGTATAAAGAAAATCATTGTATCCCTCATAAGTTTTAATATATTATTTAAAGTGAAGATTTTATAAATTTAAATTTTGCACAAATTAATACTAACTTATATTTAATTTTTATTAAATAAATAAAAATAATAAAATTTAAATTGATGAATGTTTAATCATCAAAACTCATATATATATATATATATATATATATC